>OY744607.1:3968382-4110882 GCA_963556255.1 Allolobophora icterica | reverse complement strand
TATCATGTGAAAGCACTGTTGAGTGTTACTTTGAAGAGTGAGGCCGAATGTTACTTTGAAGAGTGAGACCGGATGTTACTTTGAAGAGTGAGGCCGAATGTTACTTTGAAGAGTGAGGCCGGATGTTACTTTGAAGATTCTGGTGCTTGAGGTTCTTTGAGATGTAGCACAGACAGCTGTTGTGCTGGGCTGGTATGTTTTATTAACCATGGGAAAATTAGTCAAGACTGTACAAATATTCATCCTTTGTTTACACTCATGATAGCGACATCTTGTAATAATATATACGCTATTGTGACAAGAATACTTGAAGACTATCGTTTAATTGTTACTGTGGCCTAAAGACATGGACTATCTTGTAATCCAATACAGTTACCAAACACCAGAGAGTCTTCATCCAGCGGCTACTAGGGTCGAGACTATTGTATTGGCTAAATTATTTAAGTTAAACGGTGAAATAATTTAGTCAATGCACTTGAATAGATAGTTGGTGCATTTTCCTGCTTGGTACCATCTATCAGAAAAGCGATTGTCATGTGCTGCGCATCTAGGTCGGATGGGGAATTAACCAGAAATTCCAGTTATCACTTTTGCCGGATGTGCCTTGTGAGGTAGTCTTTCATATCAGAACAGGATAGATGCTGCTGACGTTTGGAATTTCGTTATCATCTCTACAGATGTGATTAAAGCGATAACAGCGAGTGGCCGACGCATGTCCTGGAAGCCAGTCGCTTGTACTTTGGCTCTTGAATCCTGAGTTTTGAAGCCGCTTTCACCATTGCCTTGTACAATTATTTACTGCGCTTATACCGGACCTTTAGCAACCAAAACAGGAACCGTGAAATGGGTTTTTAACATCTCTGAATAGGCTGGGCTTCTGAAGCAGCTGTTATTGCCGTGGCCAGGACTGCTGTACTCATAAAAGTGATGTAAAACAACAAATAGGAACACAGCCTTGACACTCCCTGTCATCAGCTATCGAATCCAGTATTTCCCGACCTGGGTAGTGCCACGGACCAGATCAACTGGTGCCGCGACTGGGTGGCAGAATGGGTAAAAAAATGTGAAACTACTGATTATGACTACACTGACAGCTCGGCCTATAACTACTTAAAAATTTTAAACGAGTGTAGAAATGGCAGCAATGCTGCTGTTTTAATGACCAGCAATGGTCATTAAAATAAAGAACTAATTGGTAGAAAAGGAATGAATGACGTTAAGGCCAGGTGCCATTAAGGCCAGGTGCCACTGACCGGATGACTTTTAGTGACCTTGGGTGCCTTGCTCAGAAAAAGGTTGCAAATCACTGGAGTTTGAATCTTATTTAATGACTTCTGTATCAGAAGATCAGTCCGTAAGACGGAGGTGGATAATGGTGGATAGGATGGTTAAGCAGTAATGGTGGCCTATGGTGGATAAGCAGTAATGGTGGCCTATGGTGGATAAGCAGTAATGGTGGATTAGCAGTAATGGTGGCCTATGGTGGATAAGCAGTAATGGTGGATTAGCAGTAATGGTGGCCTATGGTGGATAAGCAGTAATGGTGGCCTATGGTGGATAAGCAGTAATGGTGGATTAGCAGTAATGGTGGCCTATGGTGGATAAGCAGTAATGGTGGCCTATGGTGGATAAGCAGTAATGGTGGATTAGCAGTAATGGTGGCCTATGGTGGATAAGCAGTAATGGTGGATTAGCAGTAATGGTGGCCTATGGTGGATAAGCAGTAATGGTGGCCTATGGTGGATAAGCAGTAATGGTGGATTAGCAGTAATGGTGGCCTATGGTGGATAAGCAGTAATGGTGGCCTATGGTGGATAAGCAGTAATGGTGGATTAGCAGTAATGGTGGCCTATGGTGGATAAGCAGTAATGGTGGCCTATGGTGGATAAGCAGTAATGGTGGATTAGCAGTAATGGTGGCCTATGGTGGATAAGCAGTAATGGTGGCCTATGGTGGATAAGCAGTAATGGTGGCCTATGGTGGATAAGCAGTAATGGTGGATTAGCAGTAAAATGGTGGCCTATGGTGGATAAGCAGTAATGGTGGCCTATGGTGGATAAGCAGTAATGGTGGATTAGCAGTAATGGTGGCCTATGGTGGATAAGCAGTAATGGTGGCCTATGGTGGATAAACAGTAATATTAATAAGTAATAATATTAATAATAATAATAATAATAATTAGTAATAACAAGTCTGGGAAATTATGACCGATTAAGTATTTCTTCATTTGCTGTTGAGCTTTAAATATTCAAAGTGCACAACACACGGCCATTGAACTCTGATTGACGGGGCTGGGCACCCTAGTGTGAATAACTTGCTCAGGGTCGCTGCGCAGTTCGCCCGTTGGCGTTACAGCCGTGCTACTAGTATCCGCCTGTACCAGATGTTACTTTGAAGGGTGAGGCCAGGCCGAGTGACCTCGTTACTGTGTTTGAAGTTTCTGTGAGATGTAGCACGGACGGCTGTTGTGATGAGATAATATTATGCTTTATTGACCGTGGGAGGAACTGAATTATAATTAGAATTATTGCACTTAGATACCAGGGACCCATGTCCCGGTTGTTCGTTTTACGTCACGATTATATTATCGTAACATAACACGAACATTCCTACTACATTAGTTATTATTATTGTTATTGTTATTTCTACTATTATTATTATTATTATTATTATTATTATTATTATTATTATTATTCTACTATTATGGCTACATATTACATTATTAATAATTATAACCATGTCCCGGTTTTGTTGTATGTCACGATTGTCATAACATAACATGAACATTCCTGCTGTGTTAGTTATTATTATTATTGTTATTGTTATTATTATTATGTTATTATTATTACTACTACTACTACTACCACCACTGGCGTAAACTTGTCCAAAATATTGGAGGGGCAAGGATCGAGTCTGGACCAGAGGGGCAAAAAACAAGTTTTTTCAAGATGAAAAGTTGTTTTTTGTTGTTTTTTTCGTTTTTTTTGCGTTTTTATAGTTTTTGTTGTTTCAAGATTTTCGGATTTCGGATCATAAAAATCATGAAAAATGGCATGAACAAGAGCCCCAACTCAGTTTAATTCAGTTGAGATTTCAGAAAATTAAAAATCATTAAATCAATGTTATTTAGACAACTTCTACAAAAATACAAAAATAAGAAATTTATTTGTAAAACAAAACAAAAAACAAATTTTTTGGATTTCTTTTCCTTTTTTTGTTTAAAACCAAAATCCGAAAAAAACGTTTTTCACCTCTGGTCTGGACAGTCAGCAAAGGCTTCCGGTGTTACGTTAATGCGTATGAAATGGGGCGATTTGTTTACATGTAAATTTGTTTCATATTGAAGATATTGAAGATAAAAATAAATCTTTGTTTTCATTATGAATTTCTGATAGTATTTCAGTCATGTGTCTCTGTTTTTCTGTTTCTGAAGAAATTTGTCTATATTGAAACATAATATTTTAATTTTTTAAGAAATTCTCCTCTCGATTTTTGGGGGGCATTGCCCCGGCTCCTCAATTATTGGTGGGGCACGTGCCCCGGCTGACCCCCCAGAGTCTGCGCCTATGACTACCACTACGACTATTACTATTATTACTCTTATTATACTGTTATTATTAATAATTAATAACTTATTTAGCGTTGGTGTCTAATGCACAAGGCATCAACCAATGGCGCTCCAGAACCCAGCCATTATCAGGTCAATATCCAGAAGATTCATGCACTAATATAATTAGTGTCTGGCATTAAATGTACGTTCAGTGTGTCCTACTACCAGACATTTTTGTCCGACAGTATAAGTACTATAGGAAGCCACTTTACTGGTTGGATATAAGCCACAGACCTTGCTTTGTTACCAGACAGTTGTGCCTGAGGAGTTGGGTAACAGGAGTGTCTGGTCTTTCTAGACAAGACTGTCATCCTTTAGGCTGGAGTTACATTCTCTGTCTGGGTGTGGCTTGTACACTGTATGCGAAGAAAAACGCATGAACTGGATGGGGTTCGCAATTATCTTTCAGAGAGAAAAGATTCTACAGTTGAGTAAACCAACTGATTCCACCTGTTGCATTTTATCTTCTGCCACCTGTGCAAAGGGCAAACGGCACCGAATCATTGCAGTGATAAAAAAGCCAATTAAAGGAGCCGTTTGTAACTCAAGAGCAACAATAACATTGATCTTGATGCTCATCACAGTTTTCAACACTATTGCAGTGTTAATATTCATGGTTGCCTCGTAAATATTCATAGTGCGTCATAAATATTCGTAGATACCTCATAAATATTCATATATGCGTCACAAATGTGCTATATATAAATTGATGTCCCCTTCTTCCTTTATCTGGGACTGGCACCATCGAAAACGGTGCTGATGGAGTGAAAATTACCTAGTCCTGCTAAACTGTGTGTGTGTCTCTCTCTGCCTGCCTGTCTTGTTAGTCTTTCTACATGTCTTTATACCTGTTTATCTGACTATCACAAGGCAGGCATGTCGCAGAAATGTGCTATGCAAATTATGTGTTATAATGTTACATTGTTATGTTACATTGTTATGCTACATTACAGGAGGGTGAGTTATCATGTGTCTATTGTCTGTTGCAGACTGGCACAAGGCAGTGCAGGGCGTTTATGGAGCTGGACTTCTGCTCGTGATCGTCGCCCTTCTCATCGGACTCGTCCAGATGCTGTGTTGCTGCTGCTGCAAGGAATCATCCTCTGGTACTTCTGCCGTCGGAAGTCTTACCCTGTCTGGCGGTAAGCACCCATTTCATCGCGTTTTACCACCTGTAAAGGTGCGAGATGTAATACCTGCGGTGTTTCGCAACCTGGGTGTGGTGAACGTGCTGTACAGGTGCTGCAGCTGGATTACATTGTGCAGCCTTTTGCGTAGAAAAAATGTGAAACTGCTGATTAACGCTACTGACGTATAAGCCTGTGACTATTTAAAAAAAAACTTGAAGTATTGTAGAAAGTCGCAATGCTACATGGTTAAATACAAGGAACGTTATTTATTAAGCGCCAAGGCCCTTCACAGTAACTGTCTCAGGGGAGGAGGTTCGAACCCATAAAAAAGAACTTGCTCAAGGTCCGTACACAGTAACCATCTCATATCTTTCGCATTACAAGGCGAGCACCCTAACCGATCAGCTACCGCGTCCCACAGAGGTATGCAGCCTTTGTGCAGGCACCCTCAATCTGTTCCTTGTTGAACAGTCTCTGCAGGACCTGGTGATAAGTATGACATTTGCGCAGTCAGTACCATCCTCAACAGTCTCTGGTGGATAGTACAATGAGACCCCAATACAGCAGGAGCCTCAGTCTTACTTGGAACAACATTGCGATGAAGCGTATGGTGTTGCAGATCCTATGTACTCATGTACATTGTATTGTATTATATTGTATTCGGATATTTATAAAGCGCTTCTAGCGGGAGGGCCATTCAGAAGCGCTCCCAGTGCGAGAGACCCCGAGAGAAAAAGCAAGTTTTAAGAAAGGTAAAGAGGAAGAGACGTTACCTGAGAGAATAGAAGAACGGAGGAAGCTCATTCCAAAGAGCAGGGCCAATGGAGGCAAAAGACCTAGATTGAGCCAGTGAAGTCCTGACACGGGGAACGAGGAGGTCCAAATGGTCAGAGGAACGAAGAGGACGAAGAGAAGCAGCAGAGGTACAGGTACATTGTACAGGTGGAGGAGATTACAATGTCGACGCGTTAACGCAAATTCGTTGCAGACATAACCGATGATTCAGCGTGTAAACATAGTCGTGGCTAAAAGGGATGATGCTGAAAGAGTCGGTGTTTAGTGCTGCACTGCACAGTTCTTTTACAAATCGTTAACCAGTGCAGCTTGTTAAGTATCGCTTTCTGGGAGCGCTTCTCGTTTAGCAGAATGCCGTATGAAACCGGGAACGTGTAAATAAGCCCTGGCTGATTTTTAAACGTTTTCCAGTAACCCCTCAGTGAAGCGTTTTGCACTGCTTGCTGCAATTCGTTTGGCAGTTAACGATTACCATTCGTTTTGAAGTAGCCGTTCCCATTTGCCTATAAATCTTTGTTTCTCTTCATCTTAAAGTGCATGTTCTTATTCATTTTGCAGTATCCATTGCCATTTGTTTTAGAGTATCTGTTACCGTTTGTTTTAGAGTATCTGTTACCGTTTGTTTTAGAGTATCTGTTACCGTTTGTTTTGCAGTAGCTATTGCCATTTTTGTGCAGTAGCCATTGCCATTTTCTTGACTGCCCATTGCAATTTGTTTTGTTGTACCCATTGCAATTTGTTTTGTTGTTCCCATTGCAATTTGTTTTGTTGTTCCCATTGCCATTTCTTTTGTTGTACCCATTGCCATTTGTTTTGCTGTTGCCATTGCCATTTGTATTGTTGTACCCATTGCAATTTGTTTTGTTGTACCCATTGCAATTTGTTTTGTTGTTCCCATTGCCATTTGTTTTGTTGTACCCATTGCCATTTGTTTTGCTGTTGCCATTGCCATTTGTATTGCTGTATCCAAGTACCATTTGTATTGCTGTACCCATTGCCATTTGTTTTGTTGTTTCCATTGCCATTCAGTTTACAATATCCATTGCCATTCGGTTTGCATTATCCATTGCCATTTGTTTTGTTGTACCCATTGCCATTTGTTTTGCTGTACCCATTGGCATTTTTTTTCATTGGCATTCGGTTTACATTATCCATTGCCATTCGGTTTGCATTATCCATTACCACTTGTATTGCTGTACCCATTGCCATTCGGTTTGCATTATCCATCGCCATTCGGTTTGCATTATCCATTACCATTTGTTTTGCAGTGGCCATTGAGGTTTTTTGTGCAGTGCCAATTGCCATTCGTTCTGCTGTACCATTGCCATTCGTTCTGCTGTACCATTGCCATTTGTTTTGCAGTACCATTGCCATTTGTTTTGCAGTACCCATTTTGTGTGTAGGAGGTTCCCTGTGCAGATGTGCTGTTGGTGTTCACAGCCAACAGTGGGCCTTTGTTAAGACTAAGAGATTCAATATCAAACGGCCATTTGTTTGTTTTTCCTGACGTCCAGGTAGTGTTTATAAAACTCGAGAGACCGGAGAAGCCTTTTAGAACCAATTCCATTGTATGGCTGCTTATGTTAACTGGTAACAGTTGGTCTGTTTAAGTTTGGTTCGAGATTTCTGCTCCACCTGCGCCCCCTAGCCAACTCGGCTATAACGAGTACACTGGCCATACACTGTTGGTGGGAGGATGAGACAGCGAAGGAGAGGACTGGCCACCCGCCCTTATACGCCGAGGCTAAGAAGATGAAGTCGCTAACACCTAATACTCACGGCTGCCTCAGGGCTAGCTTAAGGGACTGCTCTTCTTCTTCTGTTTTTATAATCTGTGTGTGTGTGTGTGTGTGTGTGTGTGTGCGTGCGTGCGTGCGTGTGTGCAGTGTGGTAAAATAAGTAGACATTTTGAAAGATATAGGCACATAACCATTGGGGAAAGCGTTGAAAAAGATAAAAAAATCATGATTGTATGACTCAGACAACCAGCAGAAATTCGTTGTAACCACGTGAAGTTGACAAGTCACAGAAAACAATGGTGTTAATTAATCTGCACTTTCTGTTGTCCAGAAACTCGTGTCATGAACTGATAGTGGTCTAATGATAATGATGATGATGAATGGTGGTATTACCCATTGTTGCTATTTAACGAGCTGTTAAAATTGGACGTTGGTTTTCGTATTATGAATTTGAGCAGAGTTGTACAATTGATACAGTCTTGTATCAAGACTGTAACAATCAAGAGACTTGACCGGCGGCACCTAAAACCCAGACGAGCATGGGACGTGCGCTGTAACCGGTGCAGCTAACCAGGATAGTATAGTTTTGTGCGAGACATTCACCTTTGTCAGCAGTCAGCACTTATGTCATCGGCTCGTACAAAGATATAGGCCTACGTCGCATTTCTTCACCTTTGATGTGCTAATCAATCGCAATTTATATAACCATAATAACCATAACCATAAATTTTATTGATTTCCATCAAATGCAGGAACAGATAGTGTGAGACAAACATAAATTCAGCAACTGAGGAAAACAATGGGAATAGAAACACCCTAAAGGGAACAAGTCCCGGCTAGCAGGGTCACCCATTCATCATAATATATTGCACAAGTGGCAGAAGTCAATATAATATTATTGTATTCTTTTTTATCTATGACAAACCTTAACTAGTTAACTAACATGCACAGTTGTACACACAGAATTAGCATGTCGTACTGCAGTCGATCAAGTAAGCACGCAGTCTACGTTTAAATAGGTTAAAATTGATTAGACATCGCAAGTCTTTGGGAATATTGTTCCAGGCACGCGGTCCGGCACTTCTAATTGAAAATTTCCGAGTATTAGTACGAGAGTATATAGGTCTATAGTTTGCTGAGGAGCGCACAGCATAGGGATTGGTTTCAGATGTAAGTTTAAAATAATCATGAAGTTGGTTATACGTATATTTGTGCGTGAATTCATGGGTTTGCTGTATAGGTATTTCTTCAAGTCTTATATATAGCACCCCCTATAATTTATGTATCTGCGTAGCTAGACACTTTGATGTTACGCCATGTAGGTATCTGTGACACCCGTCGGACACGACGCAGCATTCGTGACTAAGCCGGTGTCCTGCGCTGAGCTCAGAGTAGCTCTTGAGCAATTTGGATTTGGACGATTGCCTCGCCAAGAGAACTGTCTGGGCCAGCCTGAGTTGCTCTTGAAATTTGTTTTCACCAGTAAGTCTAATTATAGAAGACCGTATTGTACATTCCGTTCCAACTGAAATGAACCACGAGTGACTGTCGAGATAATCGAATCGTAAATATAATTGAATTTCTGGCGAGGAGAGTGGTGCAGCAACCAACAGTTGTTATATTCAGTCCTTGTATGCGTGTGTATATGCCTGTGTTTGTACGCAGTGTTTAATCTAGTCCCCCTCTTCTGGGAGGGGAAACCAGGTTTCTGGGGGACCAATCAATTTTTCAGACTTTTCCAACTTTCATGCAGACTTTTTTTTTGTCATTCGTCCCAATTTTCCTTTAAATTACTCTCTCAAAAAAGTTGATGATCTTTTTTTAGGGATCCGTCTCTCTGGGGGGGGGGGAGGAACCATGTATCACCATGTATCCTGGGGGGGGGGGAAATTGCTTCCCCAAAACTTCTCTACATTATAATATTGCCGGCCTCTGGGGGGGGAAACATCAATCCTGGGGGGACATTTACCCCCCAAAGACGTCTAGATTAAACACTGGTTTGTACGTGACTACGCGTGTTTGTATGTGTAAATGTATCGGTACGTTTAACTAGCGCCGTGGGCATTGGTTATAGCGCTCACCTTGTAACGCAGTAGTAGTACTTTCAGTTTAACGACACTGTGATAACAGATCATTAGCGTAGCCCTCCTCTTGGGACTGGCACTGCCAGAGTACGCGCAGCGGCGGAGTTCAGACACTAGGGGTTCCAGCCTCCTGTCCTTAAACGGTTGCTGTGTAGGGACCGCGAGCAAGAGCTTTACTCACAATTGCTCAGCGCCATCGATTGATGTTTGGTCATTAGATCGTGGCGCTTAATAAATGCATGGTAATGAAAAATAGCGCTTTCTAAGAACCTGGCGGATGCGTTCAACACCGGCGTGACTGATGTCCGATAAGAAAGATCAAATTCATCCGCGGGCGAATTACGCTCACATGAAACACGGCAGTGTGTTGTAAAAGCGTGTTGGCACTTATGCAACATAATGGACAATTGATGTAGCGCCGTGGGTAACCCTTCTTCGCTCCCTACCCCGTAAGACTAGAGAGGGCAGTCGAGACGAACCGGTTTATTTACATCAGAGGCAAGCGTCGGCTGTGGGTGCCACGGGGTGGGGTGTACGCGTATGAAAAAGTAAACGATGATAATGTAAACCGCTGCTCTGAATGAGGGAGCGTGGCGTACAACGGATGTGATGTATAGGTTGTGTACATTAGCAGCATGCCTTGGACTATTATGTTAACCTGATGTATACGAGTTCACGGCTGTGCGTATGTTTCAGGGCGGGCGCTGGAGGTGGCCTGAGGCTCGCTTGTTAAACTCTGTTGCCGTTGGGAATCCACGGCTCACGTACCTCGGCCCCTACTCCTCTCCTCTCCCTTGCTGTCTCGTGAGGAGTGTCTGTTCAGAGGTCTGGTTATGAGCGTGGGTTGGCCTGGTGTCGCTTTAGATGTGCTGCTCTGTACGTTGATGTCTCTGAGTCACAAAGCCAGTCTTAGTACTCCTCCTCCCCTCGCTCGACTAGAGCCGCTTCCATCCTTCTCTTCGCCCCTCTGGCCGCCCTACTCTGTGTGTCTGTCTGTCCACCCACTTACCAGCTTCAATGATTCCCACTCGACTCTATGACGTCTTTCCGTCTGTATTTTTGATTGTCTGCCTCTCTGTCTGCTGTCAACCTACTCGCTGTCCTTCGCTTTTATGGCTTCTGCCAGCCTGTATGTCCGTGTATGTGCCGACCTGGCTGTGCGTATGTCTCATTGCCTGCCTGAGTCAGCGTGGCTGAGTGATTTTCTTTTAAGTCTGTCTTTTTGTCGAATTCTTTGTCTTCGATTCCCAGTATACTGTCTGTCTGTCTGTCTGTCTGTCTGTCTGTCTGTCTGTCTGATTTGATCATGAATAGGCTTGGTTGGAATTTTGCGCAGTGTGATTCCGTCAGTGCCAGTTTTATATGTGAATGGCATTTGCTGGGTGTGTCACATCTGCCCCGTCTGTCTGTGTTTGGACTCTCTCTCTCTCTCTCTCTCTCTCTCTCTCTCTCTCTCTCTCTCTCTCTCTCTCTCTCTCTCTCTCTCTCTCTCGCATATTCCTTTCTCCCCTGTATTCATTACCTCGCATCTGTTGTTAATTGTACATTTATTTCATAAGATTAGACTAATTGAAACTTGAGTCATTTCCGCCTAAATATGCATAATTTTTGGTAAAAATACACCTATCCGTTTAGGAATCGTTTTTGAAGTTATGTGAAACGAGCTTTAGGTCATTTCTGGTCAAATTCCTCGGCCTCCTCTCTATCTGTCTGTCTCTGGCAACCGGACTGGGTACTTCCCTTGACTCTCTCTGGTCTTGACAACCCATCTAACATGACGCAGCGCTTGTGAATAAGCTGGTGCTCTGCGCCTAGATGTAGAGTAGCTCTTTAGAAATTTGAAGTTTACGATTGATTTCTGTAGAAATAAACATACTTATTTAGGAATTTATTTGAAGGAATTAAATGAATTATGACTTTAGTCATCCTGTTTCTATGTTATCCTGTTCGTTCTGTTAAAAATATACCTGCACGTGTTCTCTTCGTAAATGTTCTCTTCGCAAATGTTATCTTTATCAATGTTCTCTTCGCAAATGTTCTCTCTGTAAATGTTCTCTGTAAATGTTCTGTCCTTAAATGTTGCCTTTGTAAATGTTGTCCTCATGAATGTTCTCTTTGTAGGTGTTCTCTCTGTAGGTGTTCTCTGTAAATGTTCTCTCCTTAAATTGTAAATGTTCTCTTCGTTAATGTTCAATTAATGTTCTCTTTGTAAATGCTCTTTCTATAAGTTGTAAATGTTCTCTCCTTAAATATTCTCTTAAATATTCTCTTCACCTATTTGCGAATGTACAGTACTAGTGCGCTAGTGCACACAGATGGGCACACATGCTGAGTCATTTCATTATACATATTTGTTTTTTATGGCGATCATTTTCGTGTGGAGCTGTAGCCTGTACAGCGTGATTGAGATGTTTCGTTCGTTGTAACCTGTTCTGTAGGTATGAATGCAGTTTGGTGGCTCGCTGGCTACAGTCCAATCGTCCACCCACCCGTGTCACTGAACACGACAGTCAAGGCCCGGCCAAAGACCCCTGTAGAATAATATAGGAGCCCATGGCCTGACTGATACACAAACATTGTCAATATCGCTGCGCTCATTCGAACTGAGTTGCGGCATAATGGGGTCACAGTAAAAAAATGTTTTAAAGGCAACACACTCGATACTCCCTGAGTTGTTTCTTCCATTTTCGGTGGCAAATATTCCCTGAAGCGGTTGCGATCCATCCGTCCGATGTTTGTTGAACAGCAGACCCAGAAATATCTGTGCGAATGTGACATAGTTTTTGTGCTTAATGGCTTACGAAGCGTGTCATATTTCCATTGTGATTTCCATTGGGTTTCCTATTGCACACTGCCGCTTGGGAGTGGAATTACTGTTAAACTATAAATTCGCCTTTGACTTAAATTCCTCTGACGGCAAATCCAGATTTAATAGATGAAGTGTGTGTGGGTGTGGGTGTGTGGGTGTGGGTGTGTGGGTGTGGGTGGGTGTAAAGTGCACTTGAGAAGAGGAGCAGTCCCTTAGAGCCAGCCTTAGGTATGAAATGCTAGCAACTTCATTTTCTTAGTCTCCTCATGTGAGGTTGGATGGCCAGTCCTCTCCCTCGACATCTTATCTTCCTACGGACAGTGTAGTTGGTGTTGTCACTATGGCTGAGTTGGCTAGGGGCACAGGTGATGCAGAAATCTTTAAACAACTTCCTGCCCTAGTGGGGATTTGAACCTCCTACTTCTCGGTTAACAGTCCAACACGCTAACCACTAGACCATCACACACACACGCACGCACACACACACACACACACACACACACACACACACACACACACACACACACACACACACACACACACAGAGTAAAGGACCTTTTAACAACACTCTGAATATGGCTGTTCAACCTAATCAGGTTGCTTAACATAGGACAAGAAACTGACCCTTTAATTAATAATGAGGAGAGGTATTAGTTTAATTAGCGAAGAGAGGTATTAGTTTTCCATACATTTAGTGCATGTTTGTCATTAAAGTGTTAATTAACTGAGCCAAGGAACAGTGGATGGGTATTTTCACAGGAAGACCGACATTGCAAATGGAAGAACCACTGCTGATGCACGTTTGTATGTGTGCTTGTATGCGTCTTTGCCTGTTTCTGGTCTGATCCGTTTGATAGTCTTCTGTAGCAACATTTACGTCTGTCAGATAGTCACAGTTCTGTGCATTTGAGATGTGCTGTGAACAAATTTGATCTGACCTACCGTACATACCATACCGTTATCTTTGCAAGGCATCCATTATAGATGTTCTCGTCCGAGTGTAACTGGGACACAATAGCTGAGTGGTTAAGCGCTTTCGTCTTTTAAAGCAGAGAGTGTGTTCGAGCCTTCCCTCTCAGAGACATTTACTATATGGGGCGTTTGAGCAAGTCCTTAACTCGCAACTGCTCAGCACCATGCTTGGTCTTTAGATAGTGGTACATAATAAATGTACGTTATAATAATAATAGAAGAAGAAAAGAGAAGAGGGGTCCCTTAAGCTAACCCCAGCAATGGGTATACATGAAGTATTAGCAACATTATTTTCTTAGCCTCGGCATATGAGGGCGGTTGGCCAGTCCTCTCCCTTGCCGCATCATCTTCCCACTGACAGTGTACGGTCAGTGTGCTAGTGGGTGCAGGTGGGGCAGAAATCTTGAACCATATTTCTGCCATGGCGGGGATTTTGAACCCCCGACCTCTCGATTGACAGTCCAGCATGTTAACCACTATACTATGAAGCACCCCCTGTACTACTACTACTACTACTACTACTACTACTAATAATAATAATAATAATAATAATAATAATAATAATAATAATAATAATAATACCGGTAATAATAGCAGTCCACTGAATTTGTTAACTCAGTAATATGTTTGTCTGTCTGCCTCTCTGTATGTCTCTCTGTCTGTCTCTCTTTCTCGGTGTCTCTGTCTGCCTGTCTGTCTCTCTTTCTATGTGTCTCTCTCTCTGTCTAGCTCTGTCTGTCTGTCTGTTTGTCTGTCTGTGTCTCTGTCTGTCTGCCTGTCTCTCTCTCTGTCTCTTTCTCTGTTTGTCTCTCTCTGTCTCTTTCTCTGTTTGTCTCTCTCTCTCTGTCTCTCTCTCTGTGTCTGTCTGTCTCTCTATCTGTGTATTCATGATCCAGATTAGTTTGTTATCAAGCTGTTACACAATGAATGTTTGTTTTTGATGGCAACCATGATCGAAAATAAGTGTATAGTCCAGTGACTTCAATGAATGCTTGTTTGTTATTGATAGCAATCATGATTGGAGCTGCGATCGGAGTCTGGGGTGGATACATCACAAAGGACAACAACTATTCAACGATGAACTTCTACTGGGCGTTTTATGTTGCGATCGGCGGGGCTGTCTTGGCCATCATTGCCTCGATCCTTTTCTTCTGCGAAGGCTGCAGAGCTCGAAACTACACCGGATATCACATGACCCGAGTCGTGTAGCGTCGAGGAAGTTGTCGGAAGTCGGCGTCGCGTTTCTTAAGTCGCCGTCGTTGTCAGAAGCGGACAGTTGGATCTGGTGACGTTGCTTTGTTGTACAGAGTAGATTTTTCCTTTAGCCAAACTCTGTTCTGTTCTGTAGTCACGTGTATGCGCAAAACGGCTGTATAAAAGTTTCTTGGCTTTCGTCGTTGGGACTTGTAAAATATATCTAGGGTCAGTTTTTTGTGGGTTTACGCCAGTTTGGTTTTCTGTGGTTTTGTTGTTTCGTTTCGGGTTTATTTTATGCGGAACTGCTTGCCGGTTTGTGGCGCTTGATTCCCTCCCCGTTTCAAGGCCATTTGGGCTCCAAAGTGTAACAATGGAAAAGAGCATCAAATTGTTAAAAAACGAAATGGCCAAGGAGTGCAATTGATTGGTGCCTAGTGCTTTTACAATGGCTCTATAGAAACTCTCTAATTAGGTTAGATCTGCAGAAATCCTTGTAATAGTTGATTGGTTGCCGTGGTAACGCAGTCTGCGAGTTTGAGCTTGTTTTTAATAACGGTTACTGCACAGGGACCTTGGTTAAGTCTTTTCAACACAGCGCCATCCATCGAGAGATTCTTCGTCATTGGATGGCAGAGCTGTGTGAATATGAGAAATAAACGAAATAGATAATTATAATTACGTGTAGCTGTGTATCTTAGGATTAAGTGAAAGGTTTTTTCCAGTATAACCTTGGCAGTTTGCCAGGGAATCTTTTTAGTGTGAAGTATTGGTGTTGTAACATGACACTATATGAGGGTTATCACGTTATTACAGTGTTTTTGAGGCGTTCTTCAAAGGAAGCGAATATTCATTTACACACAATACATCGTTGTTCAAATGGCTATGTAGCTGAAAGCTCAAGGCCACAAATGACACTTAAGGTCTTTGTCTTAAATTTAATGTTTCTGCAGCAGATGAAATTTGATATTATCGTGGTTTCTTGGATATCTTTTTTCCATGCACGTACACGCCTAAGGGGATATTTGTGCGACCGACTGGTCAAAATTTAGCTGAAAGTGCAAGCAAACAAATGATTCCAGGTTGATCTTTAAGAAGTTCATTACAAAGCGGTAACAGTTACATCATGACTTATGTAGCTGTTAGTGCTTCGTAATGAACTCTTACCTTGAGTTTATTCTTTGTGGTTGTAACTGTTACGGTTGTGTAGTGATCTTACTGTAATGCTCTGATCATGTGACAGGGTAATTGCTGCTGATGCTGCCTTCATTTGCATCAGGTCAGGTTGAGAGGTTAGATAATTCAGAGGAAGTTTACAGGTAAATTGAGAGGGTATTGCTCAAGGTAACTTTATCTGCAAATGAACCCAATGTAACCCATAATTGTTGATATGTCCTAAGGGTAAATATCATCATTAGCCTTCTTTCATGACCTTCATCAAACACAATATGGCACGAAATTATCATTAATTAACTATGTAAAAATTACCAGTCAATAGCAAATATACTGCCAGTCTGTGAGAGTATTGAGCAGCACTCATGGGCTAGTCTGATGACGTTTTAGGGAAGTTTGACATTGACATATTTGTCTACTACTATCCCTCGCACATCTGACTTCATTTGCAACAGTTGGCACAGAACTAGTCCATATGTAATTGGATGGTGATGCTGTGTAAATATAGACTTCGTGCATATGCATTAAGTAATTCACTTAAAGGGCAGATGATATCACACTGTCAAAGGCTTCACAGAGAAATTTGGATATAGCAAACACTAGTTCAGCAGTTTAAATCATATGATTACCAGATATTTAAGGAACACTCCTTGCTCAGTTATTTCTGCATTCTTATTTCTTTTTTAATTTGAGGCAAAAGTTATTCCTCAGTGTTTGGGAAAAGATTGTGGTACTCTTCTATTGAACAGCTTTTTAAGTTTGTTTCATGCATAATTCTGTTAAAAGTTTAAGGCGTCTTTTGCGTTATTTAGCTTGATAGCACGTTTTTGTAATTTGCGATCTTGAGTTCGTGAAAGATGTAAAACCGTTATTTGGATTTCTGTTAAAGGACGACACCTTGTTTGTGTGGCTAACGAAGAATAAATTGCATGCCGTTGGTAAAGTGTGTGATAATTATTATTTCTTATAAACAAACAAAAATGAATCTTGCATCAGGCTTCCAACAAAAAGGCATTTTGCATCAGGCTTCCAACTTTCGACTGCCACTCGAAAGTTGCAGTTGGGAGCGCCGCCTCATCAGTTGGCTCTAGAGAGCCCATAGATAAATGTTGCCTTTACGTTGGATTACAAGGTAGGCCTTGTGTGTAGCTGGTTTGATAGATATCTGTCGGTAAAGACACAAAAACAAAGGTTAAAGGTCGAGCTGCGAGGATTTATGGGCACAGCTGTGTAGCCAGTTAATCTTATACAATAGTAGTACCATTTTGGATGGAATGCATACCTGTCTCAACAAACGTAAACCTATTAATAAAATGTATATACCTGTATATAATTGTGTATGGCTGCATATACCAGTGTTTGGTGATACATGATTGCTATACACAACATGTGCATATGTACAAGTATATATATATACACAATTATAATGATGGTATATATGCTTGATATACTGGTTTCCACTTAAAGGATGCAGTTAATAGTTATTCCTTTGATATCAAATGGTTGTCCAAAGTTACTGGTATAAATATATGCACATAATTTAATCAGATATTTTATGTAGCACCGTTAAGCACATCCCAAAGTGCTGTGTTCATGGCTGTCTAATTCTAACTGACCTAAGCACATGCAAATTAAGGTAATCAGATGAAAGTACGTGTTGAGCTGAATCGATTAAAACAGTATGTATATTTAATGCTTTGACGACGAGCGTGCACTAAAATGCATGGAAAACTAATCCCTCTTGTCGTTAAAGGGTTAAAGGAAGACTGTTCCAAGAGCAAGGGCAAATGCACGAGAAAACCCAATGAGCTCGCATCAATGTGAGGAAATGAGGAATCGGCTAATCTCCACAGACAGCAGAGCACGGTGAACGGTGGTGAATGGTGATTAGGCTGACGCATAACTGGATTGGATATCAAATGACAGTCCAAAGTTACTGGTATAAATATATGCAATTATATTTAGATGTAAGCTGGTGCAGTGCCAATCATCACATGTTATGAATGTACTGGATACATATATATATATATATATATATATATATATATATATATATATATTTATAGCATGTATAATTATATATTTTATGTACAATTACATATATTATATGAAATTTCATGCAGGAAATGTTTAGCTGATTTGATATATGTATATAACGGAGTGAGGTAACAGAGAGAGTGGAAAATCTCAGATGAGCATGTATTTTTTTGTATTTTTTTCTTTGGCAAGATGTGAATTTATTTTTGGCTTTTAGAGACTGGCGTTTGGTGTCTGAGACAATGAAGACATCTCTTGCTGGTTTTAGGTTCCCCCGGGTCCTTCAGGTGGTTGTATTTTCTAAACCCGTGTATAAATTCAAAACGTTTGAGCTGTGATTGTCTGTCACCCGTGGGAATGATGCTACTACCTTTCTTGTTGTTTTTGTTCGTCAGCTTCAAGTGTAACCTTAGTTTTTTGCTTCTACGTAACGATATTAGTGTTCATATTCTACCAGCGATGATTACTAAACCGTATGTGTAGAATTGGTGTTGTCTTGTGCTAATAATATGAGTGTTGTCACATTTATTACAGTGCCTTTGAGGGGTTCCGAGAAGGTGCTGTATAAGCTTTTACACACAGACGAGTCGAAGAGGCACTGAAATTTCTTATGTCTTTAAAACAAAACAGCTTTTCCAGACAATACTCCACTTTTTTAGAATCTGTTAAGGAACCAAGCTGGCTTTTGTGCTTTGGTGACAAATCTTCTGATTAAGACAGAGAAATGGCATTGATCAATGATCAATACCCTTGAAGGGGCGCTATATAAAACCTCTATAGTAATAATAATAATAATAATAATAATAATAATAATAATAATGAAATAGGATGACAGCTTCCTGTGGCACTGGGTGCTCAGTAGCAATTTCTTGGCAACTGTTGGCACTTTCTGGGCGTAAAATTAAGGCACTGTATAAATGCCCAGACAGTCATTTTCGGTTCCTGAGAATGCGTCCTTTCTCTGTTTCGTGAAGAAATGTGTTTTCCTTAATCGTTTGCATTGATGATTCATTTCTGGAGGGTTACCAGCGAATTTTTGCGACATTTTCTTCATTCATTAATTTGTCTGTGTCTCAGAGGGAGTCAGCTTTACGTGAACAACATTGTGTTTCCATGGGTTGCTTAGTTTTTAATTGTGAGAACTGGTGGGTTAATTGTGGAAAGATATGTTTGAAACACCATCCCCCTCTGAAAGGCCTAGCCGAGGCCTAAGCTCTGTGGGAAGGAATGTGGATTGGGTGGTCCAAAAACCGAATGGCTGCACACCAAAAGAGTGTATGAAGGACTAGATCCCAGGATGATGCAAACTCCAATGCACAGAGTGGTGCTTAAACCTTGTGGTTGCATAAATGGATTACACCAAGCTGCACGTCATGATTGGGGTGTGATTTGTGGTAGACAGGAGTGGGGAGGATCCATGGGCAGAGGCACGAATGTATGGGGAAAATGTATCTTCAAAGGGGAACAATCTAACCCACTCGGGGGCAAAAGACCTATGGGTAGTAAGTAGTGTAATGTCTGGGGAAGGTGGGTCTTTGGCCAGATATTGTCTGAACCAGTAGGCTTGATTTCCCCATTTGACTTTCCAGGTCACATCTTTTGTTCGTGATCCAGTTGGTGTGGGACATGGTAGCCGATTGGTTAGGGCTCGTCTTGTAGTGCAGAGAGTACACTTTTGAGGCCCCTCCCCTGAGACGGTTACTCTGTAGGGAACTTGGGTAAATTCACTCTGCACTATCGATTGATGCTTGGTCATTATATAGGGGCGCTCAATAAATGCGCAATAATAATAATCATGATAGTTTCGATAATTGCTTTTTTCTTTCTCATTGTTTTGTTGGCACCAGCCTCTTCAAATGACTGTCACTCTGCTTCAAGAGTTTATTTCTGGCATATCATTTAACACGATCCATCAAGCTGACTGCATCGAAAATATTCTGGAATTTCTTTCCATAGATTCTGGGCAGAGCCGTGAGCCAACCCTAATGGAATCTTTAGATCTTGGAAAATCCAGGTGGCGTTTTGAGCAGGTTTCAATGGGTACATCTGCTTTTAGTGGCCCCTGCACATGGCTCCCATGGTCTCTTGCCACCGATCTTAATCCTCCTCGGTTTTGTGGACCAAAATCTACTATGATCCTTTTTGCGATCTTTGTTCCATGGATATGCATTCAGAGTCATCCTGCCTTAAAGCTGTTGCTATCAAATCATTGTTCTCGTATCTTCACCTTCATCTTCGTTATCATGAGTTGCTGATGACTGCTATTTGAGTGCCCTACTCTCAGTCATCTGTTTCAGGCCAGTGAGCTCTTGAGTTTACTTCAATACTTCTTTAAAGTCATTGTTTTTATCTTGTCTATCCAATGTATCAGTCTTAGCTTCTCTGTTCTTTGCTGGACCAGTTTTTACAAAACTCCAAGTAGGATTGTCTTGAAGCAGGCAACTGCTATCGAGAAAGAAAACGGAACCAAAATATTGCGATTTATGTATGTTATTCGTAACATTCAAACATTGGCTAGAATTTACTAGCAACACATTGTTTTGTACCAGGCTCTTTATCACTTTGGCAAAGGTTATACTGTTATATTTCTGCCTTAAACGTTGTAGTTGAAAGTGCTGTATATGTATAATGACCGAGCAGATTAATTCTAAACCTCCGATAAAAGAAATGGATATGAGGGGTCTTTCCACGATTCGGTAACGTCCAGGCTTAAGATTTTTTAGAATAAATTGTTGAGTTTTTAAACTTTCAGAAAGTCTGCTTGTTCATTGTCGCTTTTTTGCGCTTCGACCAGTTACTGTTGCTTGGGCGACATTTCGGATATGTATGTGTCCTCGTGGACCGGGCTGTGCCTCTAACGAGTCTATCGACTTTGCTTCGCTAATATGCTATGCAATTTCTGTGTGGTCATATATTACTCGTGTAATTACAAATATATGTTACTGAATTAAGTACATGTGGCGTGAACGTGTCAGTTATTTTCAACATTACTTTCTGGTTACAACACTGAGTGACAGCGGTTGCGTTCATTTACTTACGACTAGATTGGCCTTTCAATTCCCAAGTCAGCGTGGTGCCTATAATCAAACATCTAAAAATTTGTTTAATTTTAATGAAAATAATTGTGTGGTGCAACTTATTCCTCTCCACAAACTTTTTTTCCCTTCTCTTACACAATTTCTTAATTTCATAACTTTTTTCTTCAAATTTTTTGGGGGGACACTTCTGCTCAAAACAACTTTTCTTCTCAAAAAGGCACTCAAAACTCATTTTCGCCCTCACGCACAACTGCATTTCTTGACCTTTTTTGATGTATCTTCAAAATTTGGGGGTCCGATGTATGGCGTGACCCCCCACTCTTAAAGGTGGGGGTCTTGTCCCCCTCGACCCCACCTAGATCGCCGCCCATGGCATGCGTATTTGGCAAATTAGTAATTTACTCCTAATTAATTAATATAAACCTGAGGCAACATGGCTAGTACCTCTATCCTAATATGGAATTCTTGATCCATTGTAATCTCCCAACGACCTCTTGTTATCTCAGAGATTTTAATTCAGCAGAGCACTGGCGGCGATTTTGTTTGACAGGTGGGGGGGACACGGGACACTTTTGAACTGATCTGGTCAAGAAAGAGGTGAAATTTTTTTTAACCTTTTTTTTATGTTTCTTCAAAATGTGGCAACTCTATAGTGTGTCCCCCCCACTCTTAAAGGTGGGGTCTTGTCCCCCTCGACCCCACCCCGGGGATCGCCACCCATGCAGCAGAGTATATATCACTCAATAATCTTAATAACAAAATTCCAGGAACCAGCTGATTGATTGATACACTTGAAGCAATCTATGACTAATAAGACTGCACTGTGCCGGTCCATAAAAATATCGCTCTTACAAAATCAGTAAAAAATTTGTGATTAAAAGAACTAAGTAAATGAAAGACAGAAACAAGCAAAACAGTCTAAATCGTAACCGTAAACTTCAAATTTCTAAAGCGCTACCCTACAGCTAAGCGCAGGGCAGGAGCTTATACCAGCGCTAAAATAACGTCTGTAAAGCTGAAACAAGAACTTATTCGTGGTACAACAAACTAAAGTTCAAACCAAAAACAGAAACATGCGGTATCAAAATGGTGTCGTAAATAATCAAAACTTTTGTTTAACTTGCGCCATCTAGTGAAAAGCGTTGAAACATGTGGACAGTCCAGAATACTACAGATGTCCGGCGAGTTACACAGGTAGGCCTATTATAAGGGGCCATCCACATATTACGTACGCACTTATGGGGGGGAGGGGGTCGGATTTTGGCGATTTTGCGTACGGGTGCGAACGGGGGGGAGGGAGGGGGGTAACAAAATGTGTACGTACCCAAAATAAATTTCTAATTATGATGTCCACATTAGCCTATTTATAACTCTGTATTATCCTATAGTCGTCCCATGGCATTTTATTACATTATATAAAAGCCATGTGCAGTTATTCTGTGCTGTGAACGACACCTATAATTTGTCTATATTGGCCCTTCAATAATCTGGCCTAAAGTGCAGACAGGCTGCCTGGAGACACTTTCTGCAGCTGGTCATCGGGGGGAGGGGGTGCGCGTCAAACGTACGTACTCAGGGGGGGGGGTGGTGGAAGAAAGTACGCTTGCGAACAGGGGGGGGAGGGGGTCCAATTTTCCCGGATTTTTGTGTACGTAATATATGGATGGCCCCTAACTATGATTGTAAACACCGCATTTATAAAGTCCTACTCCCAAAGTTGATGCTCCAGTGTTAGACCTTACCAGCGTATGCAACGCCTTATTGACAATTGGTGCTTACCCCCACCCATCCATCCCCAATCATTCCGGGAGTAATCCGTGTCTCCAGTGTTGGGTAAACTCACACAAGAAATTAGTTAAATCAAAACTCAACTCACTTACCTCAAAATGAGTTTAAACTCAAACTCAACTCTTCCTAAGTGAAATGAGTTAACTCAAACTCACTTGTTAAATGAGTTAACTCATAAACTCACACGTTTCATACTAGCACGTTCTAATTGAGCAACAATTTTTCCATCACGCCTACTTGTAGCAGAAAAATATTTTCCATCAAGAATACACGGTACTTCAGCCATGTTGTTCTTAACTGTTCACAAAATACAAAATATGCAGTGTTTACGACCCTCCCTGCCGTCACCACTCACCAGTATGGAAAGCCGACGATATAAAAAAAGGCTTGTTTCAACATATTATGTGCCGAGTGCCGAAGAGTGAGTTGAGTTTAAAATAATTGACAGTTACAACTCAAACTCACAGAAAATATGAGTTAACTCAAACTCATAACTCACACTCTTTAAGGTGAGTTAACTCAAACTCATAAATCACAGCAAGTGAGTTAACTCGTGAGTTTAAACTCATATGAGTTAACTCATACCCAACACTGCGTGTCTCTTCTTTACGGGTCCTATATAAATTATATGGGAGTCACAATCTGCTCCGACTTTAGAATGAATATTCATCTTGACAAGGTCCTATCAACCTCCATCATCATCACTCCATGCACGTTGAGTCCTCCGATCCCGTAGCTTTCCACCTAACGTTTTGCAGGAAATAGCAAGGGCCACCACTATAGATCCTCTGATGTACGCTTCCCCAGCCTGGTGGGGCTACACCCAAGTGGGGGACAGAAAAAGGGTTGAGCCACTACTGAGAAAATGCGCCGTTCTGGCGCATTTTTCAATCCATTCCAACTGTTTTCTAAGTGCAGCTGAATTGGCAAAACAGGCTGATGAACACCTCCTCAAGGCAACTATAACAGACCCTCTATAGCTGGCCATGTTCTGTGCCTTATTTTCCAGCTGATCGCAACATATCCCTCATAACCTACGGCCACGAGTACATAAATTCACATTGCCTGATAAAAATGACAAAAACTTTATCTGCCGAATGCTCTATAAAAACATTTATTCACTATTTTAGCCGCTGATACTGTTTTTACATGTATACTTTATACTAGCCTAACATCCATTAATCGGTTGCACTCTTCATTACTAAACTGTTGTTTGATTGCCATGGTTACACTCTACAACCTGAGCCTCTAGGGGGAAGTGGGGCAAAGAGATTCAACGAGGCAAAGAAACTCAGCGCTATAGAAATTTATACAACCAGAAAACAGGTAACCAGTCAATCTATAAACCTTATAGACTCACTTCCGGCTTAGGTGATAGTATTGATATGCTTGGCCAAAAAATGTTTTGTTTCTTATTTTAAGAAAATAGATATTTTGTCATTTGCAATATTGATATAGTTTTTGCTTGCAAATCGATCATCACGTCCATATTGGACACATTTCGGGTAAGTAAACAAATTATTAGTAAGACACGTATCACACTTCAATTAGTGTTTCGTAATCTAGCGTGCACGGACCTCTTCTATTATCACCCCCCCGAGAACAGCCTACCTATGGTTTGGGGCAAAGTGATTCGCAACTGAGTTACTTTGCCCCATGCTGTGTCGTTTTGCCCCAGTATAGTATTACTTTGCCCCATGCCGTATTGTTTTGCCCCAGTATAGTATTGCTACAGTATTACTTTGCCCCAGGCTGTTTTGTTGCCCTAATGTAGTAATATTAGTTTGCTCCCGAGATTTATATAAGGTATTTGCACCTAAAATTTGTAGCATTGCACCAACTGACCTTTTCCCTTCTTAATTTTCTTTGTAGACATCCTAGGCTACTTCAACCAAAGAAATCATCTTTGGTTATTATTTTGCCTAAAAATATTATTTATGTTAACTCTAAACAGATATTACATTATACTTTCAGATTGAAAATGGTAAGAAATTACAAACGCAAAACTGATATGGCATTGTGGACTCTTGAAACTATGCAGGCAGCCATAACAGATATTAGATCAAATCAAATAAGCCTCAGACAAGCTGAACAGACGTATGGGATACCACACGCCACAATACGGCGCCATCTCATGAAAACAGTTAAAACACCAGGCAAGTTAGGAAGATTTCGATGTACATTGAATGAGGAATATGAAACTGAACTGGTACAGTACATAATTGACATACAGCAGCGATTCTATGGGTTAAGTTTGACAGATGTTAGACAATTAGCCTTCCAGCTTGCAGAAAGAAACAACATTGATGTTCCATTTTCCAAGGTGACGCAATTAGCAGGAAAAGATTGGATGAGTGGATTCTTGCGGAGACATAAAACGATCTCACTAAGAACACCCGAGGCGACTTCTCTCTCACGTGCAACCGGTTTCAATAGGGTGCAAGTTGGCAAATTTTATAATCTATTAAAATCAGTTTTGGAAACCGAAAAAATTCCACCAAATCGAATTTACAATATGGATGAAAGTGGGTTGAGTACTGTGCAAAAACCCGGAAAAATACTTGCAAAAAAAACTCAGAGGCAAGTTGGAAAGTTGACGAGCGCAGAACGAGGGCAAAATATTACCATAGTCTGCGCCATGAGCGCAACAGGCACATACATCCCACCTGCTTTCTTATTTCCAAGAAAGTATATGGCTCAAACACTGATGAAGGGCAGTCCGCCTGGTTCTCAGGGCTATGCAGTGCCGAGCGGCTGGATGGATTGCGACACTTTTGTCAAGTGGCTCGGACATTTTCAAATACATTCTCATTCAAGTGAAAATGAAAAGGTGCTTCTACTGCTTGACAACCATGCCAGTCACAGAACACTAGATGCAGTGAACTTTGCAAGGTCAAACGGCATAGTTATGCTTTCAATTCCTCCACACACAAGCCATAAAATTCAGCCACTAGATCGTACTTTTTTTGGCCCGCTCAAAACTGCTTACAGCAGAGGTTGCGACAAGTGGCTTGTTTCCAACCCTGGAAAACGCATAACGATGCACGAAGTAGCAGCCATATTTGGTGATGCGTATGGCAAATGTGCTTCTGTAGATAAGGCTGTAAATGGTTTCTCGTCAACAGGAATTCATCCGTACAACCCGGATATCTTCACCGACGAAGATTATGCTCCTTCTTCAGTGACAGAAAATGCCGATCCAAATACATCGGTTGTTACACAAGCGGAAACCTCAGCAGCAAGTTCTACTAGTAGGCCTACGACAACCGCGAGTGATGAAGCAGAGATTCCGACGAGAAAGAGGAAAGCAACCGCGAGTGATCAAGCAGAGATTCCGACGAGAAAGAGGAAAGCAACCGCGAGTGATCAAGCAGAGATTCCGACGAGAAAGAGGAAAGCAACCGCGAGTGATCAAGCAGAGATTCCGACGAGAAAGAGGAAAGCAACCGCGAGTGATCAAGCAGAGATTCCGACGAGAAAGAGGAAAGCAACCGCGAGTGATCAAGCAGAGATTCCGACGAGAAAGAGGAAAGCAACCGCGAGTGATCAAGCAGAGATTCCGACGAGAAAGAGGAAAGCAACCGCGAGTGATCAAGCAGAGATTCCGACGAGAAAGAGGAAAGCAACCGCGAGTGATCAAGCAGAGATTCCGACGAGAAAGAGGAAAGCCAGCAATCGAATTTCTCAAGCGGAAACCTCAGCAGCCACCAAAGAACAATCAATGAGTGTGCAGAGACCTATGCGAACATCCCGTAATCCTGCGATCACCAAGCCAAGGCCTCCATCTGCAACTCGAGTAATAATTCGAAAGCCTGCATATTTACAAAACGCAAAAAACTGTGCACAGAACATTCCAAATCAACCTGTCGAGGAACAGCAACTTGAACCTGTCGAGGAACAGCAACTTGAATCTGTCGAGGAACAGCAGCTTGAACCTGTCGAGGAACAGCACCTTGAACCTGTCGAGGAACAGCAGCTTGAACCTGTCGAGGAACAGCAACTTGAACCTGCAGTCGAGGAACAGCAGCTTGAACCTGCAGTCGAGGAACAGCAGCTTGAACCTGTCGAGGAACAGCAACTTGAACCTGCAGTCGAGGAACAGCAGCTTGAACCTGTCGAGGAACAGCAGCTTGAACCTGTCGAGGAACAGCAACTTGAATCTGTCGAGGAACAGCAACTTGAACCTGTCGAGGAACAGCAACTTGAACCTGCAGTCGAGGAACAGCAGCTTGAACCTGCAGTCGAGGAACAGCAGCTTGAACCTGTCGAGGAACAGCAACTTGAACCTGCAGTCGAGGAACAGCAGCTTGAACCTGTCGAGGAACAGCAGCTTGAACCTGTCGAGGAACAGCAAATTGAACCTGTCGAGGAACAGCAACTTGAACCTGTCGAGGAACAGCAACTTGAACCTGTCGAGGAACAGCAGCTTGAACCTGTCGAGGAACAGCAGCTTGAACCTGTCGAGGAACAGCAACTTGAACCTGTCGAGGAACAGAAACTTGAACCTGTCGAGGAACAGCAAATTGAACCTGTCGAGGAACAGCAACTTGAACCTGTCGAGGAACAGCAACTTGAACTTGAACAATCTCAATTGCAAACAGTTCAAAGAGTATCAATTTTTGATATTTCACCATTGCCTAAAGCATTCTCTGGTCAGGGTAATGGTAGAAAAAGGATAGCACAGAAATCGGAGATCATAACAAGTTCACCCTTCAAAAACATCCTTGTTGACAAATTTCAGAGTGATAACATTAAGAAACAAAAAAAGGAAGCTGCAATGCAAAAAAGGTCAACCTCGAAGTGTGCATCAAAGTCTACTTCCAAGTCTTCCTCAAAATCTTCTTCAAAGTCTGCTTCCAGGTCTGCTTTAAAGTATGCTAAACAGTCAGCTTCAAAGTCGGTTCCACAGTCAGCTTCCAGGTCTGCTTCAAAGTCTGCTAAACAGTCAGCTTCAAAGTCGGCTCCACAGTCAGCTTCCAGGTCTGCTTCAAAGTATGCTGCCAAGTTCTGTTTGAAAACAGCTTCTAAGAAGACATCTGATATTGAATGCATTTTTTGTACCGAACCTTACGTCGAACCACCAGTGGAAGAGTGGATTCAGTGCCACCACTGCAAGAACTGGTGCCATGAAGATTGCGCGGACACAGATAAACATGACGCCAATGGTAACTTTGTTTGCGGCGAGTGTTAGTTTTCTTGGCTAGAGAACAGTTTCAGGTTCTGTTAGTTTGCCATGTTTATTTTGCTCTTTGTTTATTTTACATGCAGACTGTCATAGAAGAACAGTTTCATTTTCAGTTAGGGCCTACTTTGCTATGTTTACTTCGCTGTATAGCTCTTTTTAGAAATAATGTCATTACAATAATTATGTTTGGTATAATTGGTATGTTTGGTTTTGATAGGCCTACCTGTAGCCTACATTATAACAATAGCGTATCATTTTACCCCGGTGAATGGGGCAAACAGATACGCCTGTTTCATTTTGCCCCAAATGGCGGGGTAAAGTGATACATGCATAGCTTCCAATAAATCACAATTTCCAAAAAAACATCTGTACAATTTCAAATTTTTTCCTTACTAAGGTGTCTATGGATGGTAGAAGCATGAAATTGTACTTGGACCGGAATTGTTTTCCATTGATTAGATATATAAATTTTGACTCTACGAAATGTGTATTCCTTTGCCCCACTTCCCCCTACTTGTAAATGTATGCTCCGGACGTTACACGTCATGACGTAGTAAACAATTCGAGCGTGTTTATTTGTATTTTACGAACGTGTTTATTTGTATTAGCCTACGTTTTAGTTATTATCAACTTTCTTGTTTTACTTACAATGCTCGCTTCCAAGGCGTCAGCCGAACGCAGCTTCAGTCAATTGTGTTAAACGTTTAAAGAGCTATCTACGACGTTCTACCATATGGGTGCTGAACGTCTGAATGGTTTGGCATTGCTGAACATTCATCACGGCAAATCTTTTGACGATGAAGCTGTGTTAGGCCTACAGAAATTTGATATCAGTGGCCATCGTCGCATTGCATTAGGCCTAGCATTTCCGCGTGATCAGCAGAGACAATGATTGCTAGTGATCAAATCATTCAAATGGCATAATGGAAGTTTCACATATGACCACATGATACTAGGCCTTCGTTGTCGGCGTTGACACTGAGTGTAAATGTTCAAGACTTAAACACTTTAAGAGTTTTCGTCTATGTAGCCTAGTAGTAGGCCTAAGTAAAGTTCATTTCTGCTTCATTATCACATGAGTGATGATGACCACTGATTGACAAAAATGACTGGCAATGTTTTATGTCTTAAATAATAATATCTAAGATAATATTTAAACATATTTTGTTTGCGACTTTGCGTGCACTTTTTTGGCGTCTGGCGGCGCCACTGATTTGATTTGAGTTGAATATGTGACGTACAGAGCGAAGTCCTCATATAGCTTGCTCCATGCTGCGGTTTTTCGGCGTGTTTACTTTAGGCCTATAAACAAAAAACGAATATCAGCAGTTTACGACGTGAAAGGAATAGGCTTTTGTTAAGGAATTGAAAGGAACATTTGAGTAATTGCAATTAAGAATATCTGATTTGATTTGGTTTTAGTTTTTACTACTCGACTAAACCGTTTCAATTTGAATTAGTTGTAGAGTGGTCAGTTAGAGTCCCTCAAATCCAACTCGAGCTAAAGGTGAATTGGTTCGGTGAACAAAGGAAACTGTGCACCTGATCACACTTTCGTCCCTTTGATTAAATCAACGAGTTAATGACGACATCATTGGAAGTTAAAAATCAAGCGAGCGCCTCAACTGCCAAGGAGCAGGGATTGTTTTAACGTGCAATGATACACAAAATGTGCAGTGATGAAAGGCTGTTAACCGCTGTTTGTGCACGAAAAGAATTATAATTCATAATTCATAATTATTTATGATTTTTATGCGCTCCGGCGCTCGCCATGTGCAGTGATAAATTTCCCTTAAAACATGCCCTGCCAAGGAAAGGTATCAATCAAAGTTGCTTATGAAAGTGGACGCCTACAAACCCATACTTATATATATATATATATATATATATATATATATATATATATATATATATATATATATATCTGCAACATTGGCAATATACCCCTAAGCCGTAATTTCTCTGGTTAACGGCTGGCTTGAGAAAATTTACGGCTGGTTTTTCGGCTAGCCGTAAAATGCGTAAACTACCTTTTTCGGCTAGCCGTAAAAGAGCGTATACCTTTTTCGGCTAGCCGTAAAAGAGTGTAAACTACCTTTTCCGGCTACGAGTGCATCAGTCATTAACACAGTAACAGAATATACATTAGGGCCTTACTTTTAAATCGAAAGCTGGGGAATATCCACTCAGTCTGAAAATAATTTTAGAAATAAATTCAAATAATTATGTTAAGACATAAACGGACATTTAATGTTTTCAGTTCACATACATTGCATTGAGTTCACATTCAATTACGATTTACGAGTATTTAATACTGATTGTAAGTTAGAACCACAAAATAACAGACATGCATTAATAGGTGTAGGCAGTGCCGGATTAACTTTTTAGAGGCCTGGCGCAAACAATGCAACAAAACTAAAGTAGGCCCTCTATCCAATCAAATTATCAAAAAAATGGGGAAAAAATTAATTATATAGAAAAACATACTTTAATAATTTATGAACACAAAATGAAGCTGTGATAGGATCATAGGAGATTTTTTAATTTTACTTGTTACAGTTCAACTGTTCAAAAATGTTCGTCGAGTTTAAAAGTCTTTCCTTCGCGCTTTTAAAGTAGAGAAAGAATCAATGATATCTTGAAAGTCAAGATCTGTCAAGATTTCCGACTCAATGTTCAAAAGAGTTAAATTTGCCAATCTGTCCTGGCCCATTGTTGACCTCAAAGATGATTTTATGCGTTTTAAATGACTGAACGATCTTTATCCACTGCAGTTACTTACAGGCAAAGTTAAGTAAATACGTAGTGCAATACAAACATTTGGAAAGCCGTCTTTCAGATTATAGCGTTTGGTGTGATCGTAAAAAAGCAGAATCGTTTAGTTTTCTTTTGGTACTATTCAATTTTACTTTATTTCCATGTTGTTTTATGGATTTAGAGTACATGCCATCTTGATTACGACATGGTTCAGGTCCCATCTGCAGCCAATAACTGACCAAATCTTCATTTATAGTCCACAGAGCAGCATCTGTTTGTGGCACGTTTCCAACAGATTGATTATCTTGTTTTAATGGTAGATCTATGGTAGTTTCAGATTTAGGCATATCAATGATATCATTGCTGAAATCAAGAGTGTCTGTTGTTGGCATTAGTGCTGACACTGCTGAGCGGCCTAAGCCTGAACTGCATCCAGCTTCTGACGCTGAGTCGACACCATCTATAAATTGCGGCACTTCTCGTGTTTTTACTGCCAGAAATTTATCAATACTACCACGTTGCTGTTTGCCTACCTCTTCAAGTTCGCGTTTTCTTTGACGTTTCTGCCAACCGGACTCAAATTTCTTCATTTTCTTTAGGCCTACTTATTTTATTTGTTTAAAAATTAAAATTAAAAAAGAAATAAGCAGCTACATAAACACTAAATAGTAGATAATAATATTACATGGAACATACACTGTGTCGTCTGTACCACTGATATGTATTAATAGTACCTGGGATTAAGATTAGTAATCTTAATCCCAGATAGTACTGGATTGATAAAGCTTCAGTCATTGGCCTATGGCCGACGGCGAATATGAGAGGTCAAGGCAGACAGTTTTGTTGACGTATAATTAAGCAGCGAAATCATATAATACTTTATATTTCACGATATTTCTAAAATTTAATTACAATGGATATATGGTCAAAGTATTTTAAATAATTAAAAAGTTTAAAAAAAAATTTCCACAATTCTTCTGTCGTCTGCTCTGTTTTTACCCATGGTCAAGGCAGACCGAGCGATAATCCGAACTTTCAGAGCCCATTAGCTATCGAGTAACTATTAATACATATCAATGGTCTGTACCGTACGCATATCATCGATATCTATATTTAGACCGCATATCTATATTTTATTTGGTGATGGGGTCGATCCGCGCATAAATTGATTGCGTCATACGTCATCATTACAGTACACAATTAATTAGTACGTCATCATTATAGTAGTAGTACTGTAGAAGGCCTGTTTTTATAATGCCACCAAATTTTATATGCAATGCTTGTTTTAGAAATTAAACATTTTAAATAAGCCGGACTGTGACTTATATAAACAAATTCGATCGGATAATCGGATTTCTCAATGTTTTTTTAAATTTTTACCCCCGAAAGAAGGCCTGGCGCAAGTGCGCCAGTTGCGCCATAGTTAATCTGGCACTGGGTGTAGGCCTAGCCGCATAGCGGGAGAAAAAAGAAACAGACACACAGAAACAAAAAAGTGACAATTCTGGTAATAGACTGCAGCCGCTTTTGATGCAGATTAGTAAGAGTGTGCACTCTGCACTAACCTGCATGAGAGATAATTGGAAATATTTAACACTGAATGTAAAACCGGAAGTAGAACTCGGAATATATGCAACATATGACAGCCTGGACAGGGCCTTACAATAGAAGATTAGACGGCCATAATTATGTAACTGATGTCAGCACTACCCGCTCATTGCGCACTAAGTAGGCCTATAAACTAGCAAGCCAGCGTGGAAACTTTATAATCACAACTGTGTGCATGTTCTAGCCGAACTTTTTTCCGGCGGCTAGCCGTGAAATAACTCTCGGCGGTTTTTCGGCTAAGCCGTAAAATTTCGGGCGGTTTTTCGGCTTGCAGAAATTTTTTCGGCTCGGCGGCTAACGGCGGCGGCTTAGGGGTATGATTGGCAATATGACGCTGAGTAATCATTCTGTTGCGAGTTCAAAGGGTGAAAGGAACAGGGAGATTGTTTCCCATCAGCCTTAATTGGCTCATGAATCTGGCTGTTGATCATGCTAGGCTCTCACAAAAGCGCACAGATCAAAGTTGAAAGGTTCGTTTGCACGTATATATGCGTACAGTACTTTCAAGTTTGATGAGGCATAGGGTACACATGACCCACAAACTCTCCAAAAATCACAAACTACATGTACAATCCTGTCGGCGTATGCCTGTGTCACTGTTAAAGCGACACTCGTAGCCTATGGTGTGCGATTTTAGTCCACACGAGTAGACTGCGCGGTGTCTGCATGATTACTTTTGGCTCATCAGTCAAAGATGTCATCAGTCGGATATCCGAAAACCATAATGTCATAATTATATATAGGGCCTACAGTAATGTTATCCGCATGACTATCATCGAAGCATTGTTTCCATGCATACGTGTAAACCAAGATTTAACATTCACCGTACAAACTTCAAAAATTAATTAAAGTAAAACCAATATTAGGTTACACAATAATGGCATTTGCAGAAATGGTTATAGGCGAAGGTATTAAAGTATTTATGTGGGCCAAAATAATGCCAAGGCTGATAGCTTTTAATTAGTCCTGTAGCTATATATATATATGCCTAAGACCTCGAGCATTTTACCAGCTTGATTCTCCAGACTTTCAAGGCCAGGACTTGGCGTCTGGTAATTTTTTGGGGGTTGGGGCGGAAAGCAGACTAATAACAGCGTAAAATTTGATACTGTTTCGATAGTTTATAGTTATCATCTGGTCAATAAGATATAAGCTTAATAGGCGTACTGCCAGAATCAGTACTAAGATCCACCTCGACAAATAGACCTACTTTTAAAACTAAACTTTAAACTGAAAAACTCAATTGTGAAGAAGTGCTATATACATTTATTCTCTGAGTACTATAATTAACTACTGCATTGTAACGTGTCCTTTCAGTACTCTGGTTTATTAAGGCGCGTTATAAATAGAAGTCGTACGTATTTATTGTACAGTAAAGTGATGGGAACGGGCCTTATTTATTAATCGGCACATGATGTTGGTGATCACGTGCATCACATCACGTGACTTCAGTTGTGTTGGACTTCAAGGGGACGACGCCATAACAGTCGTTGAATTTTGTCTGAGGCAGATCGCAGACGGTAAAACCGACGAGTAAATCATGCATTTGAAGATAGACCTGATATTGTTGGTTGTCGTGTGTAAGTAATCTCTTAAAATTACACAATCGCTTATCTTGCAGGTGTGAGTTCGGTAATCAGAAGCTCTTTCTTTTTCAAATCGTTACACAGGTCCGCCTTCTTAGTTGCTGTTCGACCGAACGTGACGCACCATCACGTGAAAATCCCCGTTTTGGACACTTCGGAAAAGCGAAGATTTTGTCTTTCAATTTTTTTAAGTTCCATCCTAACGTTGTAAAAGTAGATAATTCTTGCCCAGCAGGTGTTAGCACGGCTGACAAACTATATCCAATATCATTTATTTTTATTTTTAAGCGGAAGTTGTTCTATTACAAAAGAAAATGCAGCGATGAAAATAATGTCAATAGTAGAATGTAATAATGCAGAGAAAAATATCTGGTGTTGCTGACTGTAAAACCGAATTTGACACTGAATTTGTAGGAGAGTGATGTAGGTCCTATTCTGGTTAGGGTAAGCATTTGTTTGATGCCTTTTAAACAGCTATTGTTACCCCTGTATTTCACTGAGGCAATGAGAAGAGACATTGAAATTTTAATTTTCCTTGTAATGAATTTAGGGGTGGAGTCAGCATTCCAATTACATGGTTGGGTGGCATTTTGGTTTCCAATTCTATCGTCATTCACAGAGTACGTTTAGTGTTACCGCTTGGGTAGTGTGTTCAGTGTGACATAGGGAGTTATTTTTGTGGCTTGTGACCTGTGGTTGTTACCTGCCTCATTAGAAGTTATGCGGAAATGTGGTTCCATGTTCCAAAGGTAATTTGGCTAAACCCGCAAACTTTAACGACAGGATAGTTTTTTCAATCTCAACTAAAATATTGTAATTGTAACCGACTTGTATAGCACTAATCAGGTCAGCGATGCCCTCGACCAGAATGCCAGCACTGGCAAAAAGAAAGGTTTTCAAGCATCTATGGAACTGAAGAGGAGAGCGGGCAAGTGAAGTAGAGTAAAGCTCCCATATTCCATGTGGAATGTAGGGCGAGGCGTTCATTTCCTTCCCTTCACCCCTTGAGCCAGCAATGGAATCCCAAGGTGCTGGACACAGGGTCAGTGCATTGCAGGAATTGCAGACCTTACTTCCCAGCTTATGCCGCTGCCAAATTATTCTGCTCTGTGACAGAGAAACGTGTGTGCAAACAACTTGCCCAGGGTCGGTACACAGAGTTGAACCTGTGACTGCATTATCTGTGAGCAAGCGTATTACTGACAGATCATCGTGTGGGGCTTGATAGATGCATAACGATAATAATGATTATAATAATAATAGTAATAATAATAATAATAACACCCTATCTTTGGAAAAAAGTGTAGATGGCATGTTGTTTGGGACTGTTTGCTGCCTGTACTATATGTGGTATGAGTGCTTGTCATGCATTGATTGAAAAGGTGGACTCTTGTGCATTGATTGAAAAGATGGACTGTTGTGCATTGATTGAAAAGATGGGCTGTTGTGCTTTGATTGAAAAGATGGACTGTTGTGCACATTAATTACTGAGGCTATTGATTGGTCTTTGTGGCAGGTGTTGGCTATGCGGTAACTGAAGATGCGGTAGACCCAACAGCTTCAACTGAGCGGCCGCCACCTACTTCCCCCACTTCTGTGCATGCTAGCACTACAGCCAAGGAGTCTACTTCTTCCGCTGCTAAGACAAGTGCTAGCTCTACAGTTGTATCGTCTCAGTCCACCGCACATGAAACCTCGACACATGCCCACGTTTCCACCACTTCGAAGCCATCGGATCTCTGGAGCTTTCAGCAAAATGGTTCCTACTGTATCCTGGTGAAGGCAGCGATTTCGATCGAATTTAAGTACCAGAGCACGGTAACTCACCAGGTAAGAGGACTGACACGAGTTTTATGTTTAAGACAATATGAGATGATGCACTGAGTTTAAGATCCTTATGTTGATACGCAACTGCTTGACCAATTGTGGTCCATGGCCACGGCTGCATTAAGGCTAGTGTGGGCCTGGGTGCTGTGATTACCTATATAGCCATTTGCGTGGGGCCCAATTACAAGTACAATAAAAAATTTTTAATGTACTTCCGGAAATGTGGGCCCCTCAAAACTGCGGGCCCGGGTGCTGCTTAGCACCCCCCTTAATGTGGGCCTGTCCATGCCACCTTAGAGAACCATGTACGTCAGTGTGACATCCTTACCTGGCTGCAGATCTTTTCACTCTGCAACACAGGGTGATCTGGTTGTTAACCCCCATTGTGTTTTGCAACAAATGCAACATGGAAGCTTTGCAGTGGTAGGCCCCCTTGTTCTCGAACAGACTACATTCTGCCTCTGTTTCGCACGCCTTTGAAGACCGTTCTATTCAAAAGTGGTTTTGTGCCAAAAGTCGGGATCTCCTCTGATGAGTTTTAGTGAAGAGGTGTTATATAAATATGATCTTACAATATTATTACAGTGTATGTTACGAAAACATTTTTTACAGAGCCGTCCAAGTGCCTATCGCTGGCATAAATGACGAGTTGGTAAAGAACGGAAAGTAAAAATGCTCAGTAGAATGCCGCTGCTGTCACCAGTCTTGGGACTCGCTGCCGACCATTTGAAGTGTGTGTATTTAGGATGAATCGTAAGGCAATAGTGGGCAACACAGAACATGATGCTAAGTTTCTGTGCATTTAATTATTTCTATGTGCATTCTAGTTGAGGCGAAATTTTAGAGTTGCTTGAGTGGTTGATATCATCAGGACGGAAAGATATTTCAAGCGCTCCATTCTGCTGGCATCAGCTGTATCATATGGAAAGGATCAGACACACCGCATGGGAGAAGACTGACCACTTGTGTGGGTCGTGGTGGCTCAGTGGTAAGTTCGGCGCCTTGTGACCGGAGGGTTGCAGGTTCGAATCCCACTCTAGCCGCTGCGTACGGACCTTGGGCAAGTCCTTCACTCGCAATTGCTCGTGGCGCTTCGGCGTGAAAATTCCGGCACAGTATCAAATGCTGTAGTCGGGAGCGCCTCTGAGTAGTAGTTGACTTCGAGAGGCACTATAGAAATATCCGGAATAAATAAACTTGCTATTATACACCATGGCTAAGAAAGTGAAGTAGCGTTTTGGCTTAGTGGACGTGGCTACTTTTTGGACTGACCTAAGGTAATCAATCGTCTGTATTGTGGTCTAGTTTAAATGCTTCAACAGATGATTGCTTTTTGGTGATTTCTAATCTCGCTGTAATTTCGTGTTTTTATGTCTTTCCAGACTAATACAAGTAAAATAAGCGTACCATCTCCTCAGAACACCACGGTCCATGGCAGCTGTGGCGCTAACAGTCAGTGGATCGAAATAGGTTTCTTTGACGACTGGAAGCTGATGCTGGTTTTCAAGCAGACAAATGACAGCAAATCCTACAACATGAGTGAAGTTCATCTTACATGGAATTTTACAAATGGGCATATTCCAGATGCCCCGAAAAACATATCGGGTGAAAGTAAGTTTCTTTCCTAGACTTGGGACGTGTCTTTATTGCTTACTGATAAATGGAAAGTTAAGCGAAAAACATCCTTGGTGTCTATTCTCAAATGAGGTATTTTGTAAACAGGTATTTAGCTACTCTTTGTTAACACTTTAATAACGAGCTGCATTGGTTTCCCAGTCGCTTTTAGTACACTCTCGTGTTAAAGAAGAATGAGTTATTAGAGCTGAATAATATGGTATGAGTTGTTCATGATGAATATGGTATCAATTATTACAGATGAATATGGTATGAGTTGTTAGAGATGAATATGGTATGAATTTTTAGAGGTGAGTATGGTATGAGTTGTAAGAAATGAATATGGTATGAGTTGTTAGAGATGAATATGGTATGAGTTATTACAGATGAATATGGTATGAGTTGTTAGAGATGAACATGGTATGAGTTATTAGAGATGAATATGGTATGAGTTGTTGGAAATGAATATGGTACGAGTTATTAGAGGTGAATACGTTATGAGTTCGGGATGAATATGGTATGAGTTGTTAGGGATGAATATGGTATGAGTTATTAGAGGTGCATATGGTATGAGTTATTAGAGGTGAATATGGTACGAGTTATTAGAGGTGACTTTATTAGAGGTGAATATGGTGTGACTTATTAGAGGTGAATATGGTATGAGTTATTGAAGACGAATCTCACAGGTTAGCAGTTGAACAGTTTAATTACAGAGGCTTGCTGACGTTTTAGATGGCAATTCAGATCCAAGGATCACCACTTCAAAGGCGGGATATCTGTGCATGGCGAGAACGAAGCTGTACGATAATTCGACTGTCGAAAATGGTCTGCTTGCCATCTACACGGAGCAGTTGCGGCTAGAGGCATTCCAAGCAAAGAAAGAGCCAATATTTTCTGAGCAGTGTAAGTGGCACATCTGTTGATCTCTGCTCGACCTCCTGACAAGAAATTTGACAGTATTGGGCGCATGTTGGTCTAGTGGTTAGCTTGCTCGACTATCGACCCGGAGGTCGGGGTTCAAATCCTTGCCAGGGCAGAAAGGTGCTCAAAATTGTGCCCTATGCTTGCCACTGCTAGATATCTTGACTATATAATGAGTACACTGATTGTACAGTGAGACGGTCGGGTTAAGAAAATTACGGTCCCTAACATCTTATAACCACAACAGCCTCTCGCCATTTGCTTAAGTGGATTGCTTTTCCCACATGGTAGCTGTGTGATCTCTCATTTGAAGAGGCGCTATATAAATCTACAAATACATTTACAATATCAAGTACCACTTCGTAATGGGGTTGTAATTTTGGACCCAACAAATGACATGCTTTCATAAAAGTGGACCACAAATTTAATTAATTAATTAATTCTGACTGAAATAAATGTTGATTCCATTCACTTGGAAAGGATTCTCCACATAAAGACATTTTGCTTTCTCGGTTTTTCTTATATATTATGAAAATTTGAACATGAAGCAAGTTGTATCAGTCGGCCTCCAAATGATAATGCAGTAATAAATATTGCTGCCTTTAGCTAAAAGAAATTTAATAGTTGTTAGTTAGAAACCTATTGACCTGATTTATATGAATTGGTTTTGCTGTGTTAGCAGTTGATGCCTTGTGTGCTAGATACCGGTGCGATAGAAGTTATAAATTGCAATTACTTGAGTAACAGTGATCGTGTAATTGTATTCTTTGCCAGCCTCAGGTTTATTGTTGTGATTATTTGCAGACGAGAGATGCAAGGAAGACACCATAAGCAACCTCGTTCCGATCATCGTGGGTGCATGTCTTGGGGGTCTGATCATCGTCGTACTTGTCGCCTACCTCATCGGGCGCAAGAGGAGCCGACGGGGTTACGAGTCTGTGTGAGAGGGATGCGGCTGGGACGAGAGAGCGGGCGTGGAGTTCCAGGCACAAAAATTGTATCATGCGATCTGTATGAAAGATTGACGAGTTGTTGGAGGAGGGATAATATACTGGCAAACGGTTGAAATTGGAACGTTTCCATTTTTTTGCTTAGTTTTTAATATGACATAAAAGTTTGCACATTATTCTGCTTTAGGTTTTGATGAACATTATTTCATAGCTACAATAAATTCATTTAGCCCTTTAATATTGGAGGAGACGGACGACGCAAAGGATCGAAACGGTAGAACCCCTTTCTATGCTTGCGTTGAGTCGGCTCTAAGGTTCTGATTGGCAGGTGGAAACGTGGCACTTAACGCTCTAACGACGAGCATGTACTAAAATGCATAGAAAACTAATCTCTCTTGTCGTTAAAGTGTTAATTACTGTACATATTAATTAAAGTGTGCTAGCATTACTAAACATTGCAAATATATATTAAAAAGTTTTTAAATGCGTATATATATATGTAGCCATAGTGTGTATGTATATGTGCTCTATTTGAAAATGAAGTGGGCTGGTTTAGGCCTTTCCCAGAAATGGCAGTAATGGTGTTTAGTTTAGTGCCTCTGACCAGCTGTTGTCATTAGATTGTGGAGCTATATAAGTGACATTTAAAAACGGACACACTATATATATATATATATGTATATGATCACACATTGTTCATGTTTGTGTTACACATAGGTTTAGATTTAGATATATGTAATATATACACAAATACATGTATATACTTATATGTATCTTATTGGTACGATATCTGTATATATATGCATTGTATGCCTGATTATATATTGGCTACTTTTGTATAAATGTGTTGTAACGCTTAACATGATTGTTGCAGTCTTTCCTAACATTTGCTGTGACTATCTAGTAAAGTAGTAAGTACCTGTTCTCTAATGTAGATGCTGTGCTAGTTTCCTGGCTGACTTTCAACATGTGCATTTCATTGGTGTTGGTCCTGTGGCTTGCATTGGTGTCCATATTTCAAATTTTTCTTGGTCTTGGGTTGAGCTTATGAACACTAATGCTTTCAATTCGTGTTGCCTGACGCGGGTGCGACGTGGAAGAATGCAACGATACTGTCTCAGTCAGGTTAACGTTAAACGACATTTTGAGTTCTGTGTGATATTTTCTGCAGCTTCAGTTCAATATACTGCCTATGAATTTTGAATGGTCATAGGCATCTTTATGAATGAAGCATTGCCTTTAATATTATCAAGCATTTGTTATGAAGGATGAAAAGCATTAGAAGGATGGAATCGGAGTGGGTTTCGTACGAGATCTGTTGGATTTTTTAGTGTTGATAAGCAGCATGCATGCCATTCCACGAGAAACTGCTATGATACAATTATCGTTCTAGTTAATTTCTATTAAGGTCATGGCCAGAGTTACGAAGAGAGGTTGGAATAAATAAGTGTTCTACGATTACATTTATATGCTGGACTGTATATCGAAAACCCAATGAAAACTAAAGATTGTTAACTACTGAATGTTTTGATAGCATTTTACGTTTGGTACAGTCGCCGAATATGAAGTTACATTTCTGCAGTATGAAATGATACTGACAAAACCTGTCTGTACAAACGTTGGCGGGCATGGCTCACAACTTCTGGCATATTTTTTTGTTCTGTTTTACCAATAAAAGTGAACAGGAAATTGTCAGAATCTGGTTATTTCCAGTTGATCAAGTTGCCCGCACTGTACCGTAATCGGTTAGTATTTCAGGAAAAAATCATTAGAAGAGAAACGTTCGAATGGTCGAACATGCACCAGAATGAGCAAGTCTGTTGCACCATTTTTTAATGCCCAAGACATCACATCAATTGCTTGTTACCTTGGCTCACAAAATAAACTCGCTGTAACACGACCTCATTATAAGCCAGTCCTTGATGTGGCTCCCAATCCGGCATTATAACAAGTTCCTGTTAACTTTAGTCAATGAAATGTTTAATTCAACCCAATGTTTCTTGAATTAACTCCTATGATGGATGAGAGTTCGACTTGAGACATTCTAGCTGGTTTAATAATAGCGGAACTTGTACGTACGGACGATCATCTGGATGTCGATTACAGTTTGGTTTTGGTGTGCAATCGGTGGATGCCTTGTGCATTAGACACCGGCGCAATAGAAGTTACTAATTACAATTACTTGTTTTGTTCCTTCTGGTTTAACCTTTAAGCATACTAAAATGTAGCTTTGAATGACTGTAATATCGATTGTTATTGGTGTTCAATAAACATGAAATAAAAAATGATGATAGCCTCTGAATGATATGCAGTGAAAATAGTAGTCCTGTTCATCATAATATCTGGATTAGCTCAGTCAAAAGAAAATTCACAGAACTATCTTAGTCGGGCAACTGTCCGCTCTGCTCGTCTTGTGGTTAATTGAACAGGAATACTGGCTTTAAAAGAAAACTGCCCCATAGGCGACTGTCCTAAAGTCCGCTTCTTTTGTGGTTAATTTAACATTTTAACGGGAATATTGGCTTTAAAAGAACACCGCTCCATTTAACGAACCTCCCAACCAATTGCATTGTAATCAGTCAACTGCGAGTTTCCACTCGAATGTAAGCCTGGCAAGACGCGAAGGCACGTAGGAGAGTTGCAACGGATTGAAGAATACTCCATCGACGAAGAACTGTTCCGGTTTCGGGAGTTAATATGCGGAATGAAAATATGCGATGACAGGTTGCATGTTTCTGTTGTCGAACACGTTGAATAGGTGACGTTGGCTTGTCCACTGTTCTCGGTGCTCAAAGAGCCGTTGCACGACTGCCGCAGGTATGGGTCGCAGTTGGCGATTGGTAGGGCCTGGATTCGATAACCATCATTCTGTATCTGGAAAGGTAATTGTAACTGAACATTTATTTAGCTCCACTCGAAGAGCAAAACAAATCGGAGGTGCTCTGCGCCAGCCTATACAGTATAATGATATGATAATAAATGTCTTTAACCCTTTAACAATGAGAAGGATTTTTCCATACATTTTAGTGCATGCTCGGCGTTAAAGGGTTAAGTACTAGACCATTGGATCAGTTTGCAGAACAATGTACCTGTAAGTGAAATTTATGTACATTCAGACCACTTACTCAGCACCTCTATGGTATCTGTTAGGAGTGCTCGATAGTATAGTGGTCAGTGTGCTGGACTGTCAATTGAGAGGTCTGGGGTTCAAAATTTCTTCAAATCCCCAACAGCAGAAATCTGGTTCGACATTTCTGCTCCACCTGCACCCGTATCCAACTTGGCTATGATGAGTACACTGACTGTACACTGTCGGTCGGAAGATGAGATGGCGTGGAAGAGGACTGGCCCCGCCCTCATATGCTGAGGCTGAGAAAATGAAGTCGCTGACACTCCATACCCATGGCTACCTCAGGGCTAGCTTAAGAGACTGCTCTTCTTCTAAGGTATCTATTCAGAAGTGCTCTGGCAAAACAAAACACACACACACACACACACACACACACACACACACACACACACACACACACACACACACACACACACACACACACACACACACACACACACACACACACACACACACACACACACACACACACACACACACAATTCAGGTTATTATAAAGATTGAAAAAAAAGCAATAAATTATGATAAAAAATAATTCACCTGTTTTTATAATACGTGAAACCTGTCGACTAACCTCAACTAATGGCAGCGAACACTTGTTCGGTACCACTATCATGATGTTTCTTTTCATCACATGCTTCAACTTACAGCTGCAATAAAATCAAGCGAACACAAAAAATAATCAACATTTCAACAACATTTCTTTTCCGTATTGGAGAGATATTAGAAAGCCAGTGCAAAGAACAAAATGCAGGTGTATAAGGGCAAAGCCAGGGTGATCACTCTGGCCATTGCAACAACCCCAGACTCAGGAAACCGTGGAAGGAGTGGGGCCCACAGGATTCACCCTCGTGACCTTCCTCTGCGACCTTTGTCTTCTTAATTCACTAGGTTAAATTCAGACTGTATTCGTGTATGCATGTGTTTACTGTATGTATGTATGTATGTAGGCAACTGTGTATGTATGTATGTATACATTTATGTATGTATGTATTCATGTATGTATATATGTATCTATGCGTTTACCTGTATGGATGTCGATATGTCTACATGTATATATATATATATATATATATATATATATATATATATATATATATATATATATATATATATATATACACCGTGTCTCAAAATAAACTGTGCAAAATTGCTTCTGTCAGAACTTCGTCAAATTTCCACCAATTTTAATAATTTTTGGTAGGTAGATGGCAAAATAGCTTAAATTTTATGCTATGCATAAATTTTCCACCTCACGTGACTCATGCCACCGCAATACCTTGTTAAACACAGATGTACGGACGTAAAAACGATCGAAAACACCATATATATATATATATATATATATATATATGCAAGGTGCCTCTCAAAGTCTCAATGGCTACCGAAAAGTGCTGTGAAAGATTGAAAAAGGTGCATCTTAACATATTTTAGCTTCAGTTTGAAGTAACAGTAACTATGGTAACAGGAAGACTGCTTCCAAAGGGTTGAACCAAAGCAAGGCTATTCTCGCGTTGATTCATCTGCATTTCGTCTTCTCATGTCTCATTTGCTACTAACCCAGTGGCTCACATCAGAGATTTGAATCTCCGGCTAGCACTAGGGCATAACCGGAAATCACCTTGCACATTCGCCTCGGCCGAATATCCCGTTTTCTGGCACTATTCCTTATATGGCATGGCACCCATTCAAAAGGACAGCGATAGTTAAGGATCTCACCCGACCAATTCATTGAAAAATGAGCAGGGTCAAGGCCATATACGGTCGCTATAGAAACACATTTACAGTTACTGACATTGCTTCTATGCGCAACCATTGTCATGTGTCGCAATGCAAATCAAACAGCAGCATTCCTTCAGCATGCCGTTCTAGGCGAATCTGCATATTAATCAAACAAATGACTCATTAAGAGAAATTACTGTAATTACCATATCAACAGAACGCACATGGCGACCATGACAACTGTTGCTATGGCGACCGCTGAGATGATTTTATCTTTTTGAGCATCTAACATAAAGTAACAAAATTGCGTATAACACTAGAAATCAATAGAACGTAGACAGACAAATGTTCGAATATATTCACACAGTTACATACATATGTAAACACATGTATACAGATAGGCATACATGCATCAATACATACATTCATACATACATACCAGTACATACATAATGTACATATCCAGCCACCACTTATGGTAAACACCGAGACAGTGTTGGACCAGTGCTGTCACCATTATCCTAATGTTGTCTAGAATAATCCCAATGTTCTCTAAAATTATCCCAACATTGTCCAACATTATCCAACATTGTCACACATTATCCCAACATTGTCCAACATTTTCCCAACATTGTCAAAATTATCCCAACATTGTCACATATTATCCCAACATTGTCTAACATTATCCCAACGATGTCTAACATTATCCCAATGTTTAACATCGTCAATACATGTGTTTCCTGGCTGAGTACATCCATACATACACTTATTCAAGAAATGCATACATACATACTTATATACATACTTACTTACTTACTTACTTACTTACTTACTTACATAATACACATGCACACATACATAAGCACCTTGCAGAGGGAGCAGGGTTGTGTCGATGATGGCTTCGGTAAAATTGGATTCTTGATTGAAGGAACAGCTCTTCATCTGAATTCTGTAGACCGTTCCAGGCAGCAGACCACTGAGTCTGTCGACATCAGCTGACCCTTCGACCCTCTTTTCTGCACAAAAACCACACAAAACAATAGTTGCAAGTTTCTCTGCTCTGACCAGCCATGGAAATACTCCAGGCCATCTGAAATATGCATGAATACAGAATATAGATAACATATTTTCTAACCTTCACTCACAATTGCTCAGTGCCACCAATTGATGCTTGGTCATTAGATAGTGGCGCTTAATAAATATACAACAATAGTAGTAATAATCTATACATATAATATCCATATAGTGTCCGTCTGTCGGGGGACGCTACGTCACAAACGGGTTCTGTTCTATTGTGAAACATAAACCGTTTGTCTTGACGACGGCGGTCTTGACGACGGCGATGACCAACGATACATATAGGCCTATAATATGACGTCATAATATGACAGGCAAATACACTAGTATAATAATAATAATTATGATAATTAATATTATTATTATAATAATAATGCATATACGCCAAAAAAGTGCATGATTTGCGATAGAAAATCAATAAACTAATTACCATGACACGTAGTTGAACAGTAGCGAATGACGTAGTGCGAAATGCAAACGGAATGTTTCTTGCAGTAGCTTTTGTCAATGTTCCACCGAACGGTAAGCGATTCCGAATCCTTTGCACTCTCAGAAAACCTCAAATTCTCCGGCATTCTGACAACTACAAGCAAGTAATTTAGTTAACGATAAATTACGTAGAGATAAAGAATAAACACATAATGATAATAATGATACATATAAATATTAATACATACGTACATACACACATACCAGCACACAGATATGGGGACATACAAATATACATGCTTGCATACATACCGGTATGTTATTTTTACAAAATTATAACTAAACTATTAATAGAAATTATAAATAAATAACCGAATAAATAAAATTCCCTATAGTCGAACCTCCGTCTCTGGAGTAGATGGAGTCGACTGGAAGCATTCCACTGCTGACGGTCTCCCCAGATGGCAGCACAGACTCTACGGAAACATGGAAGCGGACGCTGGTGCACGGATGGTCCGGAAGATGGAGCTCGTGTTCCGTTTGAGATGGACTTACCCGCGTCCAATTGTACGGACTCTGAATCCAACGAAAGCGTAACGTAATGAATTTAGTTTCGATGACTGGGTCAAGTACGTACTGTTACGTAACATCTCAAGTAAACGGAATAACATAATGTAATCCCTCCATTTCACACTAACACTGACCCTAATAAATGTATGAACATACATGCATGCATGTGCATGCATTGTATTGTATTGTATATGGGGATTTATTGTGTGTATGCACCTGTATGCATGTATATGTACATATATATCTGTGTATATAAGTATGTATGTATATATGTATGTAATTAATTTGTGGGGTGTGGTGGCTCAGTGGTAAGTTCGGCGCCTTGTGACCGGAGGGTTGCAGGTTCGAATCCCACTCTAGCCGCTGCGTACAGACCTTGGGCAAGTCATTCACTCGCAATTGCTCGTGGCGCTTCGGCGTGAAAATTCCGGCACAGTATCAAATGCTGTAGTCGGGAGCGCCTCTGAGTAGTAGTAGACTTCGAGAGGAGCTATAGAAATATCCGGAATAAATAAAGGTATGCAATTATGCATATATTATTATTATTATTATTATGTATTAAATTTTATTAAACACCACTACCTAATGACCAATGATCAATCGATGGCACTGAGTAACTGAGTTAAGGACTTGCTCAAGGTCCCTACATGGTAACCATCTGCAGAGCAGGCGGCTCGAACCAGCACTCTCCGCGTTACAAGGCGAGCACTCTGACCAATCAGCGACCCATGTCCCATATAATATGTCTATGCGTATGTATGTATGTATGAAGCAAGTGTTTGTATGTATACATGTGCATATGTGTTCATGTATGTAAGTGTGTGCATGTGTGCAGTGGCGGCGATCTTGTCTGAGAGGTGGGGGGGACAAAGTCGGCCATGGTCTGACCGATGAACGGCCTCGCTTTTTTTTCTCGCAACTACTATAGGATTACCTTTTTTTATAACTTCATCCCCAACAACACGAAGACCTTAAGACCTTTTTTTAGAACTTCTTCACCTTTTTCTTCTTACTTTCTGACAAATTGTGGGGGGGGAGGACACTTCTCCTCAACAATTTTGTTTTTACCTCATCTCGTCAAATAAGGCTGTGAAAACCCTCACACACAATTACATTTGTTGCCCTTTTTGGTGCTTCTTCAAAATTTGGGGGGGGGGAGATGTATGGCGTGTCCCCCACTCTTAAAGGTGGGGGGTCATGTCCCCCTCGACCACCCCCCTAGATCGCCGCCCATGCATGTGTGTAAGCAAATGTATTGGTTGGTTGGGCTCTAACGAGGTTCTACCTTGTGGGGCGTGGTGGCTCAGTGGTAAGTTCGGCGCCTTGTGGCCGGAGGGTTGCAGGTTCGAATCCCACTCTAGTCGCTGCGTACGGACCTCGGGCAAGTCCTTCACTCGCAATTGCTCGTGGCGCTTCGGCGTGAAAATTCCGGCACAGTATCAAATGCTGTAGTCGGGAGTTGACTTCGAGAGGCGCTATAGAAATAAATAAATAAATAAATAAATAAATAAAATATATCTATGACTGCTGAGCAGCACTAACTGAGCAAATGTCCTGTCGATTCCCAGTTGTTGTGCACCAGTAGATCGTGTATCCAGAAGCTGTGGGAAACGTTGATGTGTTGATGAACGTGTAGTAACGATTGGCGAAATCCGTTGCAACCACGAACCTCTCCGGAAAAGGTGGAGCTGAAAAGTTGGGTTAAAATCACTCACACACACCAGAAAAACGAGTTATAGGCTCGATGGAGCTGAGCAACTGTGAGCAAAGAACCTGCTCAAGGTCCCAGCCATAGGCGCCGACTTTTAATAAAAGGTACTGGGGCAAGAATTTCATTCTCTTGATTCCGTGATCGGATGATCCCATCGCCCATCCTGCCCTGTCTTCCATCTCCCCGAGTCCCCTCTTTCCTCCAGCCCTTTCCAGGGCCTATACTTTCCCTTGTAAGCTGGAAGCAATCCCCTTACTGTAAACCCCTTCCCCTACCTCCTTACCCCTACCCATCCCATCCCATCCCTTCCCTTCCCTCCCCACCCCTTGTCTCCTCCCCTTTCCCTCCTTTACCATTCCCTCCCTTCCCCTCCCCTTGAAGCAGGGGTTCGGGGTCCTCCCCCGGGAAAATTTTGGATTTCTACATTGCCGTAAGTGAATTTAAGCGCATTTTTGGAGAAAGAAAACTGATTTTGGAAAACTATACATTTTAGTTCAAGTGAAGTGTTGAAGTAATTTCTGCAGGGCTCACAGTGCACTGTAAATATTTTATGGGACAGGCTGTATAAATATGGGACAAAATTTCAAAAAATGGGACACATGTTAAAATATTGGTCAATGTGGGAGACTGTTCAGTAAATATATGGGGATTTTAAAGATTGTATTAAGAATGCATACATGTGTATCTGATGTAATGCAGCGGTACGTAACAGACCCCATCCCTGCCTATTAGCCTACAGTGTTATCCAGTCGACAACGGTGTTTAATCTTGTCTGTGTCATAGTGTTTCGCAGATACATTTTCAGTCGCCTGAGACCAGAAAATGCTCTTAAGTAACTTCTATTATGCATTTTGAATTTTTGAAATTTTTTGAATGGCCAAAAAAGTACTGGGGCGAAACTATACTTTCGCCCCAGAACCTTGGTGAGTACTGGGGCGAAAGTCCCTGTTGCCCCTGTGGAGCCGGCGCCTATGGTCCCAGCACAATAATTAACCGTCTAAGGGGAGGAGGTTCGAACCCGTACTCTCCGCGTTACCAGACGAGCGCTCTAACTGATCGGCTACCGCATCCCACATCAGGAATATGGATATGAAATTTAATTCAACTTTTATTACAGTTACAATTACCTTATTCTTAACAACATAATTTAGTGTCGTCAGTTTGAATGCACCAACGATGATTGTCTCTTGAACGTGCGCTGTACAGATTTACAATTACAATTACACTACAATTACTCTACCTAACTTCACCTTATTTACCTTACCATACATAACCTCACCTCATTGCAAAGACATAGCTAAGTCACTAACTTTGATTTTCCTTTGGTACGACAATCGACACCGGTTCCAAAGATTCGTTGAGCCCAGCGGAAGTCTGAGCCTCCACAGTTAAGATGTATGTGGCTTCGACATCTAAATCGACAGTCGCACTTGTGTCAGAACCTTGAAACATTAAGACTCTTTTATCTGTGGATATCGGAGTTATGACCGCTTCTGGAAACACTGGTTTTGAAGATGTTTCGAGACCGCTCGCATTCCGAGAACCTGATACGCCAAGATGTTCCTCGCTGAGGAAATTCGACTTCTTTGTTATCGTCAGACGAAATGCAGTTATCTCACCATTTGCCCAGCGTCTTAGTATAGGCTGAATGAAATAGTACAGGTAATAGGTAACACCTCTCTAGATACGACGTATTGAAACACCTCCGACACATAAAGGTAATTGGAACTAGGGCTGTACCGAATATTCGCTTCGTATTCGCTTCGGGGCCGAATAGTGAGCCAAACAGCTATTCGGTATTCGGCCGAATAGTAGCGGTCGGACCGAATACGAATAGTGGTCACGTGACATCTGTTTCTGCATATGCGGCTGTTGTTTGTAGCGAGTGGAGTGAACGCTAAGTAAGTGACAATTTCTAACTTTAGTTAAATTATTTCCATGCCTAGTTCACACAGACTGGTAGAAGAATGCAAAAATTACAAGAAGTTAACTGTTTACTTTTAGTTTATGCATTAAATTTACTGAACTGATTCTTTTGCTTACATTTGAAATTTTGAATGTTGTCGGTGGACCTATTTTGTACACTATTCACTATTCGTATTCGGCCGAATAGTTGGTCCAATTATTCGTATTCGGCCCGAATAGTGATAATCACTATTCGGTACAGCCCTAATTGGAACACACTAGCATGTGAAAAGGAATTGACCGTTAACTATTAAAGCAATTTACCATGACTTATCAAGACAAAAGGGGTGTGCGAAAGAGTGCTTGACTATCAACTGAGAGGTTAGGAGTTCAACTCCCTACCAGGGCAAAATTTGTTTTCAGATCTCTGCCCCACCTTTGCCCCCCAAGCAATATCAGCTATAAAGAGTACACTAACCGTACACCATTGGTGGAAAGGCCAAAAAAAGTTCCATACCCATAGCATAGCATAGTTTTGCCTAGATAAAGGTCTGTGCCGTTGTAAAACTCAGATGTTTGACAACCGTTAACAACCTTAACCTGAATCCTGCACAAATTAAAACTAAGCATCTACTGCCCAGGTTTGCTAATTGCTTAGCTAAGTCAATTATTAGGTTAGACTTAAGCTTAAGATAAAACAAGAAGAGAAAGCAGTGTAATAAAGCCGAAGCCTTTCCGCATTTTCCTGAAACGGGATTTACCAGTAATTATGAAAGCAATTAGCCGTGACTTATTGAGACAAAACGGACATGCGATAGCGGTCAGGAGTTCAAATCCCCACCAGGGCAAATTTTTTAAAGATTTCTGCTCCACCTCCATCCCTCTAACAAGATCAGCTATAAAGAGTATATGTACACAGTTGGTGGACAGATCAGACGGCCAGGGAGAGGACGTCATATGCCGAGGTTAAGAAAAATGAAGTCACTAACCATAGGCGGAGACTTGGTCTTGGGTTTGGGGGGGACAGGCCGAGCGGCCGAAGGACGATCGCCGAGGCGCAGAGCGCCGAGCAGGGGGAGGGGTTTGGGGAGGGGGATGTGCCCCCTCCCCAACACGGAAATTTTTTGAATTTCCACACTGTAATGGTAGCATTTTAAGCTGTCATCTTAGCAAAATTGGTATATTATTTCAATGCTGATAAAAGTGTATCAGCTTATCCTCATTGCTCAAGAACTTCCTGAATTGCTGAACAGGAAACAGCAGAAATATTTTACAAACGGTACACTCGGGTTGGGCGGTTGGTCGACCGTCGATGATCGATCTCTTTGACAATCTACGTTTGGCAATGTTTTGACACTTTTCTTGCTAACTGAATGCGTTTTAACAAACACATAGTAAGCTCTCTTATGCAAGAAAACTTATTAACAATTAACTATTTTAGCACTGTAGCCTACTGTTTTATATGTATACTTTATTTTAAAATCCATTAATCTGTTTAGCCTCTGTCATTAACTGTTGTTAATATATATATATATATATATATATATATATATATATTCACGTAAGTTCAAAGTCATATATACGGGAGTGGGGGAGTGGGGCAGCATGCCTCTCCAAAAGCCTTTGCTGTCCAAATGCCCATCACGCCACCTTCACGTTGTACCCCTGTTGGCAGTGTTGGGAACAAAGTCCGGTTTCCAGATGCCAGATCAAGAGAGGAGGCAGAGCAGCTGTTAAGGCGGGTTTCGTTTAGGGCGAGAAGGATCAGATGAGTAAGGATACGAGTAAGAGATGCATATATATATATATATATATATATGTATATATATATACATATATATATATATATATATATGCATACATATATGCATATATGTGTACTTCAAAAGTACGTTAAGTTTTGCTGCGCCGCGAACGCCAAACAAAGGATAAACAGTGGAAAGTAGGCCTACTGTAGAAATTTTGAATATTTATGAAATATTTCTGATATTATGTTCAAATATTGGGGGGGATATAAGCAACTCCATCCCCCCCACCTCAAACTTCGGGGGGGACCGTCCCCCCTGTCCTCCCTAAGTCTCCGCCCCTGCACTAACACTCCAGAGTCCATCCTCAGGGCCTGCCTCAGGGCTAGCTTATAGGACTGCTCTTCTTCTTCTTCCTCCTCCTCCTCTTCCTCTTCTTCTTCTTCTTCCTCCTCCTTCTCCTCTCCCTCTTGCTCTCCTCTTCCTCCTCCTCTTCTCCTTCCTCCTCTTTCTCCTCCTACTCCTCTTCCTCCTCCTCGTCCTCTTCTGTTAAGGCAAAACTGAGTTGGGAATGAATGACACGTTCTTATTCAGGAACACTTTCACAGCCAATAAAACACCTAAGAAAATAATTGTTTCTGTGACAATCACAATTGTTTGAGCAATATTCATACACACAATGATAGTCAATAGACAACAAATCCACTGAACTGACGGAATATTCTGGAAGAGTATCCTTCCAGATCTTTCCTTCGGAGGGGTTGCCTATCTTGTTGCAACTGTACCTGCCAGTGGAGTTGAATGGGACGCTGTCTACGGCGGTCGTAGTTGCCGTCCATTGTCAAGACACGGTAGGCCCCAAAGGTCACTGTCGGGTTCATGGCAGGCACTGAAAATATTGATGGAACACACGAGACGTCATTAATAATAATAATAATAATAATAATAATAATAGTAATAATAATAATAATAATAATAATAATAATAATAATAATAATAATAATAATAATAATAATAATAATAATCTTACTTGGCCGAGACATCTACCGCAGCGGGGGGAGCTGCAGAAATAGCTGCAACTCGAAAGAAAACCAAATACGCGGAGCTATTGACGAGGTACAGTTTCACACCAATAGCATTAGAAACGATGGGACCCATGGACCACGAAGGTTCGGCATTTATCAAAGAACTCGGCCGACGGTTGACAAGAATAACAGAAGATCCACGAGAAATAAAACCTTCTTCCTGTTACAAAAGATATCCATCACAATCCAGAGGTTCAATGCTGTCGCGTGCCTAGGCACGATGGGGAACCAGAATCCTGATTTCAATGTTACCGGATAATGATAACATAACAATAATAATAATAATAATAATAATAATAATAATAATAATAATAATAATAATAATAATAATAATATAATAATAATAATAATAATAATAATAATAATAATAATAATAATAATAAACATATTATAAGTCCCCGAGGGATCATAATGTACCTTGGGACATAAATAATAATAATAATATTGCATTATTATCAATAATTTTGTTACCCGAGGTAAATGCAATCCTGAGACCTAGGCCTATCATTAGTCAAAAATTATGCTAGTAGCTGTTATGGGTATCTGGGAAATCAGGCCTCGTCCTCCGCAACATCAAGGGCCATTCAGGGCCTAGAAATGACGAGATTAGGGCATATAGCCCTTGGTACAGATGGACAGGCATTGGAAAAGAAAACGGAATTATTACTGCAATTATTAACCAGTAAACAGTTAGTTATGAAAGCCAGTGAGAGCACTTCCCATTAGTTTGTTTTTCGAGTGGCGCTATATAAACGTTCAATTGAAATAATTTCAAATTTAAAAAATCTGATTTGTAGCCGCTCCATCGACGCCAAAAGTGAAACTCGTTATCGTCAAATAACGGAATGATTTACGCTTAGCAAAACATTCTTTGGCGGTACCAGAAGATTTTAATTGGTCACTAATTAGATAATTAGGCTATATGTCACCCGTCGAAGTTTTTAAGGGGTACGGAGTAGGCCCTAAGTGGGCGACAGCTGACCCGGTGCCTGGTGACCTTTTCTTTTTCAGTTTTACAATTTTATGACCTTTCTCAGATTCTCATATTTTTATGACCCTGAATATTTTTAGAACTTTTTAAGTTCAACATTTTGGTGACCTGCTTAGGCCATATAAATTCAGTATGGTCACCCCAGTAGGGCCAGAGGTCAACTCAATGGCTTAACTCCCAGGGGCGCCCGCAGGCTTAAAAAAATTGGACGCACAGCCAAAAAATTTGACGCACAGCGTCGCACACCCCTCCCATCCCCTTCCATCCCCACCCCTCACTCTGTCCGCCGCTCGTAATCATACACTGAAAATGACTCGGAGTGACTCATAAAATATTTCAATAATGCAGGGACGTCATTTCAGCTTTTCCGGGGGTGGGGGTGGGGGAGGCAAAAAGAGGTGAAAAATGTTTTTCACGCTCATGCGCGAACACTTTTATCTCACCATGTGGGGGACAACAGTATACTGTGTCCCCCACTGTTAAAGATGGGGGTTCTTGTCCCCTCGACCCCTCGGGGTCACTGCCCATGTTTGTACTTAGTCTACATGTGCAAAACTGTAAGCCAGTGCTGCAAATGAGTCTTTTTTTCCTTGGTTTTACCCCTTTATTTTTCTCCTTTTCTTTTTTACATCTTTTTAATTTGTTTTCTCTCCAAAAACCAGGGGAATGGCAAACGCCGCCATTCCCCCCCCCCCAAATGACGTCCCTGAGCTTTAACGTGCCGTCAGGCCCGGTTCGTCCATATGGGCAACCGCCCAGGGCCGCCGATTTATAGGGGCCGCCAATTTTCAATGTTTTCAATTATTTTTATTATTATTATTCGTAAAAAGAGGTGAATGACTAAAAAAAAAGGTCATCAACTTTTTCTGTGCTTAGCGCCGCCGGTTTGCCTAGGGCCGCCGATTTCGTCGATTTGCCCAGGGCCGCCAAATGTCTTGAGCCGGGCCTGCGTGCCGTATTGTTGTTTAACAAAAATGTCGATGCGATGTCTATTCCTTGTGTGGATTTGATTTGGTGGTTGGATGCACGTGCGTCCAGTGCGTCCGCCTGCGGGCGCCCTCTTAATAGCTCCCTCTCCTCTCTCTCTCTCGGTAGACTCGAATAAAGGCTTATCTACAAATTAATGTGACGCAGTGACGGGGCCTCAACAATATTTAGATTTTTTGAGGAGTTTAAATTTTGTGTGCCATATATATAATATTATATATGTATATATATTTGTAATTATATATATATATATATATATATATATATATATCATGCATAGCCTTTTAAATATATATATATATATATATTATGCATAGACTTTTAAATGGCTTGTGTAGCAAATTACATCTCGCCTGAGTAAATGCATGCATTTAAAAATAATTTGAATTGTTTACGTTAAATGCCTTGCTATTAAATCATCAACAGGCACATTATGTTTTCAAGTTTAGCGAGACCTTCTGGTATAATTCGTTAACAAGGGACCTCCAAGCATAGGCGCCGACTTTTGCTTTTGTCTCTGGGTGCCAGTCAGGGGCGGATCCAAAAGGTTTATCAAAGTTTTAAAGGACCAACGGAACTTTTTTAGGAAATCATCTCCGAAAAAACTGAAGACCTTTTTTAGTCATCCGTGTGTAAACATAAACAAATTTAAAATGGGGGCCATGGCCGGATTGCCCCCCTGGATCCGCCCCTGGTGCCAGTGCACCCCGAAACAATGTGACGACCTTTTTTTAGGAATACCCCAAAAAATTGAATTTAGGTTCAGAATTCTTCTGGGTGCCAGGCCCCCACTCTGGGTGCATTGGCACCCAAGGCCCCCAAGAAGTCGGCGCCTATGCCTCCAAGTTCATATAGCTTAGGGCCTCACCATGTCTAAATCCGGCACTCATGTGTCGCCAGGTTCCAAGTCCTTTTAATAAGAGAGTATGCACTACGGGCCATGGCACAGTCAATCCACCCACCCCCAACAACTGTAAGAGGCCATGTAGTAGACCTTTATACACAACATCATTTGAAAAGTATAAATATTATAAGTTTTCAGTAGATTTCATTTAATCTACTAAGCAGTACGCTGGCCCAGGTTGTACTGCAGATATTCCAACATTACACTACTTTTCAGAAAACGAAGTATCGCGTGATTCTTCCGCAGCGATCAAACCCCACTGCTACCAGTGGCGTCTAACCTCCCACCCCCACCTCAAATGGGAGACTAAACCCCCCCCCCCCACTCTGGCTGACTTATATATAAGAAGCTCATAAGTCACTCAGAACTGTAAAGTAATTTATTATACACATCAGCATCATGCATGGTAAACCCTCCCACTTCTGGCCGTCATGCATGGTAAACCCCTATTTCTGGCAACAGTGGGAGATCGCTCTCCCAACCCCCATCCCCCATTGGTAGACGTCACTGACTGCTACTAATTATCTTTACCTACTTCATAAAACACACAAAAGTGCATTCGAAGCAACCCTATAAAATTTCTTAGGCCTAATTACTGCTTATAAATCTGTCCTAAAAGCACCGCCTTCAGGAAAAGTATACCCACTACATCGGTCTTCGCCAATAACACTTCCACGAACATAAACCCACTATCCGCATCATCTTCCCCGAAGCAACTCCCTCAGTTTCGTTCCGTTGCTTGATTTCTTAGAAACCATAAACAGTGACATAGTGGCAGGGGCGTAACTCTTGTCTAAAAAGTTGCGGGTACCAATTTCTTACACACACGAAGCAAAGCGGGAACTGCTATCATTCTCTGGGAAGGCTCAATTATAAAATATTGATTGGCATTGTTTAAAAAGTGGGGAGGGGTATGTCCATAGGCGTAGACTCTGGAGGGGCAGCCGGGGCACGTGCCCCCACAATAATTGAGGAGCCGGGGCAATGACCCCAAAAATCGAGAGGAGAATTTCTTAAAAAATTAAAATATTATATTTCAATATAGACAAATTTCTTCAGAAACAGAAAAACAGAGACACAGAACTGAAATACTATCAGAAATTCATAATAAAAACAAAGATTTATTTTTATCTTCAATATCTTCAATATGAAACAAATTTACATATAAACAAACCGCCCCATTTCATAGGCATTAACGTAACACCGGAAGCTTCTGCTGACTGTCCAGACCACAGGAGAAAAAGTTTTTCGGATTTTGGTTTTAAACAAAAAAAAAGAAAAAGAAAACCATAAAATTTGTTTTTTTTGTTTAAAAAAAATTTCTTATTTTTGTAGAAGTTATTTTAATAACATTGATTTAATGATTTTTAATTCTCGGAAATCGCAACTGAGGTAAACTGAGTTGGAGCTCTTGTTCATGTCATTTTTCATGATTTTTCTTATTCGAAATCCGCAAACCTTAAAAACAACCAAAACAACAGAAACCATAAAAAGGAAAAAACCGAAAAAGAACAACGAAAAAAAAACAACTTTTCATCTAGAAAAAACTTGTTTCTTGCACCTCTGGTCCAGACCCATGCCCCCAATATTTTGGACAAGTTTACGCCAGTGGGTATGTCACCCCTCAGTTTTTCGGACAGTTGTGTAGAGCTGAGAATTTCGGAGATTTATAATATATTACATTATAATAATAATAATAATAATAATAATAATAATAATAATAATAATAATAATAATAATAATAATAATAATAATAATAATAAGGGATGAGGGATAACCGTTCCAGAAAAACAACTAATTTAATCTCTAAGACCCTGAGGGAACGAAGTACCTCAGGGCAAAAAAAAAAATAATAATCTTTTCTTAAATTAACGGATGTCTACGGGGTTCGATCTTGTAAAATTGAGAGCAGTTGTAAAATTCCTCGCTCAATTTGGCTTTTTTAAATAATCGCAAATCGAAAACTAAAAAATTTCTAAAGCGCCATCTCAAAGCTAAGCGCAGGGCACCCGCTTATTCACGAGCGCTGCGTCGATTCAGAGGGGTTGTCAAAAGGACAGGGAAAGCAATATCGAAAAGAAATCAAATACGGTACTTGGCGATAATACGAACCATCGTTCGGGGTCTGACAATCGCACGGCTGCGGTGAACTCCAGGACCCTGTCTCATTGCCATCAACAAGTGGGATGCAGTCTACGGTCAATTGATAATCACTGCTTGGAATGAGATCCGTCAGTATCACGTTCGTCACTTCCGTTCTGACAATCTGACAGTTTAATCATTATAATAACTATTATTATAATAACTATTATTATTATTATTATTATTATTATTATTATTATTATTATTATTATTATTATTATTATTATTATTATTATTATTATTATTATTATTATTATTATTAGTAATAGTAGTAGTTGTAGTAGTAGTAGTGGTGGTAGTAGCAGTCTTGTTGTCAAGACCTTAAACCTCAAGACCAAGACCAAGACCTTGAACCTCAAGACCAAGACCAAGACCCTGAACCTCAAGACCAAGACCTTGAACCTCAAGACCAAGACCAAGACCCAAAAAATCGCAATCAGGTCAAGACTTCTAAAATTGTCAAATCGGAATATTGGCTATTTTAATGAAAACATGAGTCTTATTTTATTCAAGCAAATTAACTTTAAATGCAAACTGCAGAGAAATCCGAATTTCTATTCAAAAGTCCTTCATGCAAACTATTATTCCAAATGCCTTTTCTATTTTATAAAAACCAATTCGCTCAGAATTTTCTGACCAAGACGTGCCATGTGGGGCCTCATAAAAATTCCGCCATGTGGAAAAAATACGTTCTACAGGTTGTGAATTCGCTGACACACACACGGAGAAGCTTTTCAAGCACTGGATGTAAATGTAGATACTGAGTCCTTTTGAAATCTTCCCATGGTTTATCATACCGTCTGATACAGAATAACTGTTGCTGCTGCCAATGGGTTTTCCTGACCAACAAGACTTGTATCCATCCATAGATATTGGTCGTATGATGCAAGCAGGCTTGATACAGAATTCTTGAGTTCTGTTAAATGACTGTTCATAATGACAGCCGGTCTTGGTCTTGGTCTTGCGAGACCAAGACCAAGACTTTGAGCCTCAAGACCAAGACCAAGACCTTGAACCTCAAGACCAAGACCTTGAACCTCAAGACCAAGACTTTTAAAAACGAACTCGAGTGCACTCGAGACCAAGACCTTGGTCTCGAGGACAACAAGACTGGGTAGTAGTAGTAGTGGTAATGGTAGTAGTGGTAATGGTAGTAGTGGTAATGGTAGTAGTAGTAGTAAGGTGCATTAGGGGCCTAGTATAGTGGTGTGGGTGAACAGTAGCAGAATTTGCAACAGAATTTGCAACTCATTAAACCACTTTGGCTGTCATCAATGATTACTGGGCGTCAATGATTACTGGGCGTCGGGAAGACAAAAAAATGCAGTTCAATTAAACTATTATGTTTGTCGACTATAGGCCTACGGCCATCATGAGATCGAGACACAAATGCGGTTGTTACGACCGACTTGTGATAATGATCGAGTCCCCTATAACTGTAACAGCTTTGCTTTGTGAAATCTAGACCATTGTTCTAGTTGACGGGGAGTTCGAAATGGGGATCAGGAAACTAAAATATCTCATGAGTTATCAGTTGCTTCGTGTGCAACATAGCCTATTAACCAAAATTAGATTTTGACCTGCGTTTGTGTACTTCAGGCAATCCGCGAAATTTTCGAACCCGCAGCTCTTTTTAGACAACTACAACGATGATCTAACCAAAAGACTTTGGATACCATTGACCGGTGTAATAGGCCTAATGCAGACCCCTATAGATGTTTCCCGCAGGTTCCCGCATATACGTAGGCAGGTTTTGTTGATGAAATAAAAGTAGTTCTGCAGGGATCAGATCAATTAACGATTTTAATGTAAACAACCTGTCAAAAGTGATTGATGGCTCCGCCCATCGCCCGAGGGGATAGAGGGAGGGAGGAGTGATGTTTACACAAGTGCAATGGCATCAACGACTTATTAGTCGTCTTAATTATTTTACCAAACGGCATTAATCATATCACATAGAACCGTATGTTTTCAGTACAGTCATATAGCACGTAGGCCTATACATAATGAACAGATGTAGATATATATATATATATATATATATATATATATATATATATATATATATATATATATATAATCCATTGACATTGTAGAGCATATATATATATATATATAATATATCGAGGAATAGAAAGGTGATAAGGAAGACAGAGCTAAGAGGAGGATGACGAGGGATAGGAGGAGGAGGAGGTAACAAGAAGATTATAAGGAATAGGAGGAGATGGTTTAAGAAGAGGACAGAGCTAACAGGAGGAAAAGGAGGGTGAAGAAGAGGACAGAGGTAACAGACGGAGTACTTTGACAAGGAGGAGGAGGAAGAGGAGGAGAAGGAGGAGGATGAGGATGAGGAGGAGTAGCAGGAGAAAGAAGAGGGTGAGCGGAAGAAAAAGAAGAGAAGGAGGAGAATGGATAGAATGTCACAGTGAAATTTATATAGCGTCTCCTGCCTGATATTCATTACAACGCTGTATATGAATGATTCAATGTCTATGCCAACCACCCACGAGGGACACAGGGGGGGGAGGAGCGATGGAGGGAGATGTCTTGGTGAACATACATCCATATTCACACACACACACACACACACACACACACACACACACACACACACACACACACACACACACACACACACACACACACACACACACACACACACACACACACACACACACACACACACACACACACACACACACACACACACACACACACACACACACACACACACACACACACACACACACACACACACACACACACACACACACACACACACACACACACACACACACACACACACACACACACACACACACACACACACACACACACACACACACACACACACACACATCAACCAGTAAAACAGATGTATTGTGCGATTCGACATCTAGCACGTACCATAGACATTTCAAAGCAGTGTTAATCAGATTATCTACAGAAGCATGACACGTAAAGATATACAATCCCAGACACGTTCCATCAGTCCGAATTGGTGTATAGTCCATTTGTCTCTCACAAGATATATATATATATATATATATATTATATATATATATATATATATATAGGATTAATGGTTATGATTGTTTTGCATTGTATCTGAACATTTATAAAGCGCGTCTCACAGTATTCGCTGATCAGAGGCGCTCCCAATGCAAAAGACCCAGTGAATAGAAAGTGGTTTTAAGACAGCGGAACGAGACACTTGGACCACCAGCTAATAAAGAGACCAGTGATATTTCAGTTTTGAAAATAATTACAGTTTCAGTTTTTATTCAGTTTTGGGTTCGTAATTTCTATTTCAGTTCAAGTTTCAGTTTTGAAATAATTTCAGTTTCTATTACAGTTTCAGTTTTAAAATAATTTCCGTTTTCGTTTCAGTTTCTGGAAAATTTCAGTTTCAGTTTCTACATAGATATATTTGCGTTGACAGACAACAGCGGTTCTCAAACTGTATTTTTTATTGTACAACCAGGTTAAAAAAATCGAATGTTGGCATACCACCAGCAAAGGTCAGATCAAAAACAACAGACGAGCGCGAAGTACCCTTGCAATTAGCGTAGACAATTTTTAACTTTTAAGAAGGAGCGCATGGTGGACGCAGAAGCAAGATGGACAAAACTCATAGAAATTTAAAGAAAAAGAAGCGCATGGTGGACGTGAATAGCGCTCGTAATAGGTTGGTGACATGCGCTTGGCCTTCGAGTGACACTTTAGAAGTTTGGAGATTACAATTACGGTTATGTAGAATAGTGGCTTCAATAGTTAATTGCTAATCAAAGAAAGATGGGAAAATTGATAAAGATGGGCATAAACTCATAGAAAAGTTTTTTTTCGCGTACCACTTATAGCGACCTGGTGGTACACTAATGGTACGCGTACCACCGTTTGAGAACCTCTGACCTAGAGAACGCTTGGAAGACGGAGGATTGGATGAATTAGGGAATGTGAAGAGGTGTCTGTCTGGCTGTGCGTCTGTACGTCCATTGTTTGTGGGCCTGTCTAATTTGCGGCCCAGGCCCAGTAACACTCCCGCCTAAGGCGTGACACACGCAAGTTTCGAACTATTATGATAGATATTTTACCTTCAGATTAGTCGAATTCTTGCCGACAAGCTGCAGTCCACATGGTTTATTGTTAACGTCTGATCCAACTTTCACTAAACACGAACCCTTTTTCGTTTTCTCATCATCAACAAAATACTGCCAAACCGCTTTCGCGCTTGCGTCCAGCCAATAGTCGCGATAAACTCATTCTCAATGTAAAACTTAGCAACCTAACTCTGACAGACAACATAGATTTCGATGTATCGATATCGAATAATGACAAGAATAAATGGTCCGCTCAAACCCCTAGAGTTACGTAGTCAGCGATTTAGCCCAACTAAAACCCAATACAAACGCAGAAAATGTTTACTTATATTCAACAATTTCCGTTCGGAATTAATTATCGTTTCTATTTCTATTCCGTTTTGACATTTTCATTTCCGTTTCTATTCAGTTTCCGTTTTGCAAATAATTTCCGTTTCAGTTTCAGTTTTCGTTAAACGGAAATTCATAATTTTCTTTCAGTTTCTATTTCAGTTAACTGAAATATCACTGAAAGAGACCCGCGTCAATGAAGGGAGTTGATTCCAAAGAGCAGGACCAATGCAAGAAAAATTGTAAGAAAATTGAACTACGCTAACAGAAGCTAAGAAGACACCGACGTTTTCCAAGACGAAAGTTTGGAATGCAAGTTTGGAGAAATCGTAATCATAATCATAATCGTAATCATAATCTCCAAACTTCTAAAGCGCCACTCGAAGGCTAAGCGCAGAGCATCAGCCTATTCACATACATTACATCAAATCAGAGGATGTTTCCATGAAGTAGTGCAAAAGAGGTCCGAATCCGGTTTCCAGAAGGTCAAACCAAATCAGAGGGAGTTTCTAGAGAGTGATCCAAAAGAGGTCCAAGTCCGACTTCCAGCAGGTCAAACCAAATCAAAGGGGGTTTCCAGAGAGTAGTCCAAAAGAGGTCAAAGTCTGATTTCCAGGGTAACGTAAAGATGGAGCGTTGTAGATTTCATCAACCAACATATTGTATGAGAACATAGACATAAAATAGTGAACATTATATATATATAAAAAATAATGATTTTAATAAAGAAATGATTTATATTTATTTAAGTTCGATGGAAAATGAAATGAATATAAAATTTCGATTTAACACATCTTGAGTTAATTTCTGTGATAGTAGTGTATATAGGACGGATTCAATCCTTCTGAGTGACGTAGACTCCATCACGCATTCGATCATAAAAAAAGCTGAACTAGAAAGACTGTTAAGTTAAAACATATACAATCCCAATCTTATATATATATATATATATAAGATATATATATAATATATATATATATATATATATATATATATGAGAGTAGTCGCACACAATCATACACCAGTAAGTAGAACAAGCTAGTTTTGATTGCATACATTCCAAGGAGAATAAGGTTGTGAATCATGAATTATGCAATGGCAGCCTTCAACACTCTACTTTAATATCAGATCAAACACACTCACGCTCTCAAAGAAACAATCAGTAATCCATTATCATCTAATTAAATCTAATTTAATTTAATTTAATTAAATTTAAAAATTTATTTCTATTATGTATTACATTTATTACTATTTACATGACATAATATATCATCTATATAATATTGAATCGGTTTAACCAAGAAAAATATGGAAATGTTTTAACCAAAAAAGAAGAAGAAGAGAGAGAGGTCCCTTAAGCTATACATGAGATAGCCATGGGTATGAATTGTTAGCAACCTCAGTTTCTTAGACTCGGCATATGAGGGTAGGTGGCCAAACCTCTCCCTCGCCGTCTCATCTTCCCACCGACAGTTTTCAATCAGTGTGCTCATTATAGCTGAGCTGGCTTGGGGTGCAGGAGGTTGAGCAGAAATCTTGTTTCAAATTTCTACCCTGACGTGGATTCGAACCCACGTCCTCTCGATCGACAGTTTAGCATGCTAACCACTACACTACCGAGCACCCTGTCAAATTTCATCCAAATAGATGGTTAAATAGGCAGCCGCAGCGGTGGGAGCGGTGGGAACGGTGGGAGCAGCAGCAGTAGCAGCGGCAGCAGCAGCAGTGGCGGGAACGGTGGGAACGACAGCAGCAGCGGCGGGAGCGGTGGGAGCGGCAGCAGTGGTGGGAGCTGCGGGAACGGTGGGAGCAGCAGCAGCAGTAGCGGTGGGAACGGCAGCAGCAGCGGCTGGATCGGTGGGAGCGACAGCAGTGGTGGTAGCGGCGGGAACGGTGGGAGCGACGGGAGCGGCAGCCGCAGCGGCGGGAGCGGTGGGAGCAGCAGCAGCATCACATGGATCGGTGGGAGCGACAGCAGTGGTGGTAGCGGCAGGAACGGTGGGAGCGGCGGGAGCGGAGGGAAGGGTGGGAGCAGCAGCAGCAGCGGCGGGAACGGTGGGAGCGACAGCGGTGGTGGTAGCGGCGGGAACGGTGGGAGCGGCAGCAGCAGCGTCGGCAGCGGCGGGAGCGGTGGAAGCAGCAGCAGCGGCGGGAACGGTGGAAGCAGCAGCAGCGGCGGTGGGAGCAGTATGAGTGGTGGGTGCGAAGGGAGCGGCAGCAGCGGCGGTGTCAGCGGTGGATTTGTGTAAAGCTTGTAAGATGAAACATTTCAGGTCATTTTGGATGACGAAACTGTTATGTATGATAGTTCTAGCGTACCATGTGTGAAGTCTGAACGTGCAATTTTTATAAACTAAGACTTTTTGTCTAAAATGTATGTGAACTTGCACCTCTTTAAGAAATTTTTTTTTTGATGATGGAACTGGCTCATTTGAGATTTCTAACTGTTAAAGTATGAAGCATGTATTTGTAATTTGTGGGAATATTGTGTTTTCCTTTGGAATGCACGATTATTATTTTTAGAGAATTCTGGTGATGGAAATGCATGCTATGTTATTTCTAGAGGTGATTTCAACACACACACTCGCACGCACACACACACACACACACACACACACACACACACACACACACACACACACACACTTGTGAGATATGAACAAAATCTAAACTATAGAGAAGGCTTTCACACAGGATGTGTTGTAGCGACAGTCGCGTAGGGTGGTTGTAGAGACATTACATCTAACATCTAACAGACAACTAACTTATAATCATAAAATTAAGAATAAAGACTCTGAAATTCATTCTAATAAACTTTATTATATATATATATATATATGTTCGTCTTTTTTCTTCTAATTCAATCGAATAATATAGATTGTCAGAAATGTATATAGGCCTATCATTCGACCGAGATGATCGGGTCGAATGGGTTGCATTCAGGACAGTCGTAAAATCCCATCTGACTGGCGTGATCCTCGCTGTCGTAGCAGGGTGTGGCGAGTTTGAGTTCGGGTACACGTTCGTGAAGCTCACGAATCGCTGAAAGGAGTCGTTCCCATTCAACCAGCCGCAACGCGATTCCGCTACGAGTCGGTACCAGCTTACTCCCCGGCGAAGGTTGGAAATGACGACGAATGTTGATGCAGAGAAATCCCTTAGAAATTGTTACATGATAACCTCCTCCAATATGTTGAAAATAATCAACTGGTTGATTATTCTTTAGTAGTTCTACACTTCTCACCATATCATCCATATAACTTATGAATGATGCCCATCTGCCTTTTGTGAAAAAGGCACCCTTTTTGGTGGGATATAGTTTCCCATGTCCAGTCACATACTCACGTACATGCACTACGAGATTGCCTTCATACATCTTCGCAGTCAGGTAACGATTGCTCCCTATAGACTCCTCGAACAAAATCGTATTTTCATGATTCTACAAATCGAAAACACAATCATGAGTCAGATTGTATGACTAAACGATGAACTCCAGTCATCATCAGCTTCTATTAATGCTTTTTATGTTAGACGAAAACTATAAAATTTGAATGAGAGCGAAGTCGCATCATCCGCATTGCTTTAAAAAATTATATCATAAATGTTTATCACATTCGTTTGAATTTCTAAAACACCATCTCGCTATAGAATTCGCAAAATATTTTATCGTAGAAGAACAATGTGTACTCACATCAGCAACGTTGGTAGCCATCGTCTTCAACTTCTCGGGTATACGTTCGAAGAACACGGCAACGCTAAGTAATATATGCTATGGAAGGGAAGGGTATGGAGGGCACAATATCGATTACAGATGATGAGTGATAGCGATTTGGACTGAGAAGTGAAGTTAGCGATTAAGGAGAGTCGTTCGACATATTCCCCCTCCCATACAATTCCCCTCACGGTAAGTACGGCGATGAACTCAATTAATCATCCGCGTCTTAACGACCTGTCAACCTGTCAACTTAATCGATTGACGAGTACCAGATGTCGTCGTCCTCGGCGGCCATAGAGTACCCCTCCTCACCAATCCATTCCTACCCCCCCCCTCCGCCGACGACGACGACATCTGGTACTCGTCAATCGATTAAGTTGACAGGTTGACAGGTCGTTAAGACGCGTATGATTAATTGAGTTCATCGCCGTACTTACCTAACTACTAATAAATCAGGAAAAATTATTCAGATTAGTTATAATTATCTTTATGAAAGAAGTTCGCAATTATGATAAATTTCCCCATACCGGACTCGCAGAGGTATTCAGTAGGCCTATATAAACTGCATGGGAAATAGTTTCAGTACCACCACCAGTACCATCACTAATACAACCTATACAAGTACCAGTACCACCATCACCACCACAACCTTCACCACCACCACCACCACTACTAACACTTCCAATACCAGTATCACCTGTACCAGTACCACCAGTATCAGTAGTACCACCAGAACCAGTCCCCACCAGTACCAACATCACCTTCACCACCAAACCCTTCACCACCATCACTACTACGAACACCTCCAATACCAGTACCAGTAACAGTATCAGTACCACCATTTCCTTCACCACCACCTTCTCCACCATCTGAATGCATCATAAAAAATGTTCGTCTGTAGCTAAGGTACAAACACCGTACAACCACCTTAACTCTGACAGACACCTCAATAAGTAATATAATTAGGATAGCAAGGTATGAAAAAGATGCACAAAAAAATTAATTTCGGTGTTTTCTATGCTCTTTGTTCATTCAAACTGAGGCAGACTCACGCGTTCCTCGTCATCCCAGCGAGATTTGAATCTGATTCTGTAGTTCAGGCTCCTGCCGGCAGCTGGCGAAGTCCAGCTGACGAAACACGACTGGCTGTTGCTTGCACCGCACCTCAAACTCCCTACGCTGTTTGGCCGTACTACGGTTAACACGAAAATTATAATGGATTTCAAAGCACTTCACGAAAACTGTGTTTTAAACTGTGGACCAGTTAAAAATGTAAATGCAAAATATTTTATAACTGTAATGGGTTTTGTAACTGTTATAGTCTAGCTGCCGGCGTGCTGGGGCTGTCGGTCATAAGGTCGGGGGTTAAAACCCCACGACGGAAGAAATTTGTTTCGAGATTTCTGCTCCACCTGCGCCCCCTAGCAAACTCAGCTATGATGAGTACACTGACCGCAGTTCACTGTCGCTGGGAAGATGAGACGGCGAGGGAGAGGACTGGCCATCCGCCCTCATATCCCAAGGCTGCCTGCAGGGCTAGCTTAATGGAATGCTCTTCTTCTCTTCTGTGTAATGTCACCGTTTACAATTTCTTCGTACCGAGAAATTCAGCTGACACAGCAGACTCAGCAGGGTCAGCGACATCCCGTTGGTTGGTGGGATTCAGAGTCAGGTCAGAGTCCAGAGGTCAAGTCGACATCTTCGATAGGTGCTATATAAATCCTCTGCTTAGATGAATGAATTAAATTACGCTACAATGAACAATTCAGCCGAGTTTGTAATTTTAAAATTCGTGTATATATATATATATATATATATATATATATATATATATATATATATAAATATATATATATATATATAGTTCAATACAGTAATCCTATGTGCTCTCTAACATACACTCAAACATACCTATATTCTACCTAACCCTACCGTACACTACCTACCATACCATACCCATGTAAATTAGTGCCATTGTGAGGTTCTTAAAAGATGCTTTACAAATAGTCAGAAACACAAACACATACATACACACATACAAGCATACATACACACACATACATACACAAATACATATACACATGTCAGGTCAAGGTGCAGAGGTCAAGTCGACATATTAAACATACACATACACACATACATACATGCACATACATACACACTTACATACATACACACAAACATACACACATACATGCATACATACACACACATACATACCATGTTTGTTTGGATCAACTTTCTTGACGTCATAGTCATAGCCAAGTTCGTTCTTTGCGACTATGAGCAGCCAGTAGTTCATATTTATGAATCGGTCAGAGTGGTCGTACGTGAACCAGGAACAACTGTGCTTACCGGCTAAGTCACGATTCGGACAGACGTACAACCGCCTCTGATCGAAATTATATCTAACAAGAGAAATACAGCATCCTTCAGTAAAATCAGCCGATTCTATTTAATATATATTTACTTTGCACTTGCTTGTTTTCATAAACACGCTTTCATATGCTAATAATAATATCAAAACATGACTCACCGTAAAAAACACCATCAACAATAACACCACCAAAAATGATACCACCAAGAATGTCACTACCAAATTTGACACAACCAAGAATGCCACCATCAAAAACGCCACTACCAAGAATGACACCACAAAAATGACACCACAAGAAAATTTACATCCCCGCAAAATTTAAACCACCAAGAAAGACACCACCAAGAATGACACCATCAAGAATGACACCACCAAAATGAGCCCCCCTCCGACGCTGCGACAGCCACTACACCACTCCCAACGAGACCCAAAATGGTGAGGCAATCAACGATTGGATGCATAAGAAATGACACAGAGTAGAGGCGAGAGAAAACTCAACACGACTTTCACAGAACGTCCACAATAATTAACTTACTCCGTGCTGTAAGAGACGGATATGTTCGTCTCAATCCCATTCTCCTCTTGACCATCCCAAAAGCAGGACATGTTCTCCCAGTTGTGGACTATACATTCCCTGCTACGAGGTTTCCTCGGCTTGTCTGTATAGCAACGAGAAAGAAAAACCAGTCAGTTGAAAAGGAAAACCAGCCAATTAAAAAGGAAAACCAGCCAGTTGAAAAGGAAAACCAGCCAATTAAAAAGGAAAACCAGCCAGTTGAAAAGGAAAACCAGCCAATTAAAAAGGAAAACCAGCCAATTAAAAAGGAAAACCAGCCAATTAAAAAGGAAAACCAGCCAATTAGAAAGGGAAACCAGCCAATTAAAAAGGAAAACCAGCCAATTAAAAAGGAAAACCAGCCAATTAAAAACCGAGATCATCGGTCTGCTTCGATACACTCATTAAATCCATTTCATTTTGCCCGCATTGGCAAATTCTAGTGAGGCTGTAATGAACGTTGCTCCACCGAATCTTGTAGGCTGTGACGATCTTCATAATCGTTCTACCATTAAATGCTCTGGAAATAATTGGTAATTATACCAAGAATCCTTAGCACCGCTTGCTCTTCAGCCCCGGATCTGCCAATACGAGTCGTAATTGTAATTAGTAAGACCTAACACACCGGTTTCTCAAGCACAAGGCAGCTTGTTTCAGGAGGATGGGCCGACCACAGCAAAACGCCTGCGTCACGTCAGAGGGGTTGTCAAGAGATACCGAGTGAAGAGCCAAGTCCGGTTGCCATGGAGACCAGAGAACAGCAGACAAAGCTGCTGCTGAAGCAGGTTTCGTTTACGATGAGAGATTGGAAGAAGGAGCGGATGGACAAGGGTAGACTTTCTAATGCTACGCCCGACGCTGCGGCATAAGTCCGCCACTGGTGACTCCTGTCTAGTTGACTGCGCATTGTTCTGCTAACTGAAGTAATAGTTTAGTTCTTAATTACATCTATATAAATAAAGACAAGACTCTGTCTGTCTGTCACAGCGATCTTTGACTGCGATGCATTTCTACAGCTTTCGACCTTTTCACTTCAAACCTTCACTACTGTCTCGGGGTCGGCATTACACACCCAGTGTGAGGCTTCGCGTCCCCCGTTTTCACCGCTTCCATGATGTTCCGGGCCAAAACCTCTCCCAAACCAACACTTTTAACAAATTCGAGTCGACCTATTTTCATTCGCCAGATGGCGCCGCCCGAGAAGATTCTGTGTGTTTCACCGCCAATTCTCTTTCACCGGCGTGCATTTCTAAAGATTCGCCAGATGGCGCCGCCGTAGGGATTTCACTTCACATTAACTTTTTTGCTTATTCGCTACAGGGATTGAAACTTATGCCTAAATTGTGTGTTTCACCGCCAATTCTCTTTGACCGGCATGCATTTCTAAAGATTCGCCAGATGGCGCCGCCGTAGGGATTTCACATCACGTTAACTTTTGTTGCTTATTCGCTAAAGGGATTGAAACTTATAACCCCGGGCAACGCCGGGTAAACCAGCTTGTTTAATATAGGCGAGGGAGAGGAGTCAGAGGACTAGGGCTGTAGCCGAGGGTATACGCGGGTATATAGCGTGTACTCACCTCTAGAGACCGTATACTCACCTCACAAAATATTTGTACTCACCTCGAATCTGTTTCGGAAAACTAACCGGTAGCGTGTACTCACCTCTAATTTTACCATTACAACCTTGGAGAGGGCTGGCCACCAGCCCTCATATACCGAGGCTAAGAAAATGGAGTCGCCAGTACCTCATACCCATGGCTGCCTCGAAGGCTAGCTTGAGGGACTGCTCTTCACTTCTTCTAATATCACACAGGCTAGTGCATTTGTATTGATCACTGTGTTGAACTTGTCAAAGCGCCCTTGTAACGGCCGGCATGCGTCGTGATACGGGCCTTACGGCGCTGTAGAAATCGTCGTATTCATCATCATCATCACCATCATCATCATCATCATCATCATCATCATCATCATCATCATCATCATCATCATCATCATCATCATCATCATCATCATCATCAACGTCATCGTCATCGTCATCGTCATCGTCATCGTCATCGTCATCATCATCATCATCATCATCATCATCATCAACATCATCATCATCATCATCATCATCATCGTCGTCGTCGTCGTCATCATCATCATCATCATCATCATCATCATCATCATCATCACTGAGCACCACTATATAAATGTTCACTTACAATTACAATTACAATAAATCTATAGATGGATTTACCAGCGACTACCACACGAACGGCATCTGGAGAGACATCTGGTGACCGGTGGTGACATTCTACAACGCCAGACATGTTACGTTGTACGTTGGTCGCTTTCAATGCTGCCCTTCGTCGTTTCAATACGACTTCGACCGTGGAACTGGCATTGAGCAGCGAATTGTTGACTCTGAAGAAGAGGTCGTTGGCAGAGAGTCCGTTCCCTGAGTGGCTCAGGTTGCAGTAGACTGTAAGGTTTCCACCAGTGGCAATAATCAGAGGACCTTGAGGCAGTTCTACAGCAGAAACCATGAATGTAATTGTAGAAGACTTTGGAACAAGACACAAAAATTGCATTACTATATATTAGCAACCGGACTGAGGCCCAACCAGCGGCACAATTTGTCCGTTGTGGGTTCTCACACCTTGACTATAAACTCTTGAACCGCGCGCGCGCGCGCGCGTGTGTGTACTTGCGTGTATGTATGTATATGTTGTGTATGCGTAGCCTATGTATACATGTATGTACGTCTACGCATGGATGAGTATATATATATATATGTATATATATATATACATACAGGGCTGTAGTGGTAACATTAGAGGTGAGTACACGCTTCCGGTTAGTTTTCCGAAACTAATTAGAGGTCAGATAGGGTTAACCGCTATTGGTCAGTTTTTCGAAATTAATTAGAGATGAGTACAAATATTTTGTGAGGTGAGTATACGGTCTCTAGAGGTGAGTACACGCCGTATACCTGCGTATACCCTCGACTACAGCCCTGTATATCTATATAAATAAAGCGAGAATTCTGTCTGTCTGTCTGTCTGTCTGTCTGTTTGTTTGACCGGGATTAACTTCTACAATTTTGCACCTTTTCACTCGAAACTATCACTACTGTGTCGGCCTCGGCATCGGACACCCAGTGGAGGGGTTCGCGTACCCCTTTTCACCGCTAACATGGTGAAAATCCCCCAAAACTCTACCCAACCGACCGTCCCTCACGCCCCAGCTCGCCTCTTCCACTGCAAAGCGGTTCTATTTATGGCGCCGGTATTCCCCAACGTCATTAATAATGCGCATAACGACGTTGTTTACTTTCGCACAAAATTTTATTACGATCGATTCGAACTATATTCATCGTTTTACAGTAAAATTCTATGTTCAAAGACTCTGCTTTACTAAGGGCAGTGAGGGCTAGATTTCTGGCGTTTTCTTTAACCCGCCAACGCCGGGTTCACCCTCTTCGACTGCAAAGCAGTCAGTCCACGGGAGACTGCGAAGCAGTCGTCGCCAGAGGGCGACTGCGAAGCAGTCAGTCCACGGCAGAGGTCGCAAGACGCGACAAGGCGTATACAAGACTGCGAAGCAGTCTCCGCTGTACGCAAGAAGGCGTCTACAACACTGCGATGCAGTCTCCCCCACAGGTCGCCAGACGCCACAAGGGCCTCCAAGACTGCGAAGCAGTCGCCGCCAGAGGACGACTGCGAAGCAGTAAGTCCACGGCAGAGGTCGCTATACGCCAGAAGGCGTATACAAGACTGCGAAGCAGTCTCCGCTGTACGCCAGAAGGCGTACACAAGACTGCGAAGCAGTCTCCCCCACAGGTCGCCTAAATTTCTTCCTTATTCGCTACACGGATTTAAACTTATACCTAAATTTGTTGCTTATTCGCTACAGGGATTGAAACTTATAACCCCGGGCAACGCCGGGTAAACCAGCTAGTAATATATGAATCATTTTCAAGAACACCAGAACCGTTGTGGCAAGATGTATGTGAGTTTGTGTCAACATTTGGTTTGATGATAATAATAATAATAGTTAGGCATATAATCTTCGTTTATGATATTCAATATAGGGGCCTAAACATATTTGCAACACTGTTTGAATTGTTATTATTTCGGGTTACGCCTATTACTGAATAATTGTTATTTTCACTCTTTGAGTCAACGTTTGTGTTACGATAGGCCTATTCGATCATAATAATGTTATAAACATATTTGCCACACTGTTTGAACTGTTGGATCATATTCACGTCATCATCGTGAAGCATTTGTCCATGGATTTCATATTGCGCATTTTTAATGACCTCTCAAAACGCGTTTGACCTCGAAAATGGATTAAATATGTACATATGTATGTACACATTTACATAAATGTATGTCTGAACATGTATACATATGTGCAGATAGGCCCTATATTTAAGTATATATGGGTGGGTGTATGACTGGACATACACCCACCTATTGCCTCCTCAGTACGGGATCTTGGTGTAATTCTGGATCAAGAGCTCACATTCATGCGACATATTAATTTGCTTTGTCGGGACTCTTATTATCAACTTCGTCAGTTAAGGGTAGTCTCCCGCACTCTGACGCAGGCAGCTGCTTCTACCCTTGTCCATGCGTTTGTGGTTTCCCGTCTGGACTACTGTAGCGCCCTTTACGCTGGCCTCCCAGCTGCCCGCCTTGGGTGTTTGGACCGGGTTTTGCGTGCAGCCGCACGTCTTATTGGTCGCATCCCCAGATTTGGCCAGGTTTCTCTTTATATGCGGGATGTTCTGCACTGGCTCCCTTTCCCGCTGCGGATCGCCTATAGGGTCTCTGCACTGGTTAGGCGTTGTCTAGAGGGACTTGCTCCCCCATACCTGCGGGAGTTGTGTCGCTCTACCTCGGGGGTCTTGCGGAGATCTGCTCTTCGCTCGGCTGACCAGGCCGAGCTATTGGTCCCCCGCACGCGGACAGCCATTATGCAGCGACGTTCTTTTTCGGTCGCTGGACCAGCAACCTGGAATGGCCTTCCTGTTGCACTTCGCCTGGTCCCTATGACTCACTCTACCTTGTTTCTTGCAAACTTAAAAACTACTCTCTTTAGCCGTGGTTGGACTAGGAGCGCTCCTGAGTAGATAACCTTGAAGGGGCGCTATATAAAAGCTCATTAATAATAATAATATATACTTACATATAGGGCCGCGTCATAGAGATCACCTTAAATACCAGCGCTACATCAAATCAAGTTCTCAATAGCCAGACTGTTTGGTCCGTTTCTGTGCCAGGTCAGAATCTGGGTGAGGTCAAATCGAGGAGACAGCATGGTGCTACAGTGGAATGATTGGTCATGTAGGCAAAACCAGAATTTGTAAGTAAGTCAGTAAGTGTTTTCTTTAATGACCGCTAGCAAACGCACAGCGCTTTACATACAATGTTAAGCAGATGGAAAGAAAATAGAACAATGAAGTAATAATAACATTATATATGAAAAGCGAAATAATTTGAGCAGATCCCCAACTGTAAAGCATCGTATACCCAGAAAATGTCGTCGGGTAAGAGAGTCAAATCTTGGGAGAACCAGATTACGTGAACGCGGGCGCAGCAGTAGTAGACCTAGTGTCAGTTGAACGACACTGTGTGATAAGTTATAACAAAGGTCATTAGCGTCGCCCTCCTCCTTCGTCCAGGCTTGGGACTGGCACTGCCAGAGTAAAAGCAGTGAAAATCATACCCGGTCTTTATAAATAGAAAGTGAAAAATGAGAATCGCTGCTGTTGACACGCAGCATAGCCCTATGCACCGTTTAACGCGGCTTTCAAATTGCACTGACGTTTATCATTCGTTTTCGAAGTCAAACTATTTATTCGAGGTCAAGCTAGCGTTTTTGAGAGATTAAGAATGCGCTGCATGAAATCCAGATAAACGCTTTCCGATAATGACTTGTCATTATGACACAACAATTCAGACACTGATGTGTTTGTGTTGAATATTGCAAACACAAACGTTGACGCGAAGAGTGAAAGAAGACCAGATAAATAACAATTCAAACAAAGTGGCAAATAATTATGTTTATGCTGAATATCGTGAACACAAATTCAGCGACTCATTTCAATAACTCAGTTAGTGAAAGCACAACCATTCTGGTGTTTTTAAAATGATTCATGTATTTGGCAACGACTCGGGTTTAGTGCATGATTTTCTTTTTAAGGGTGCGTGATGGTGTAGTGATTAGCGTCCTGGACTGTCAACCAAGCGGGGGGGGGGTAAGTCTTCCCTAGCGCAGAAATTTGTTTCGAGATTTCTGTCTATGTCCCCTATAGCCAACTCGGCTAGAAAGGGTACACACAGGGCCGGATTAACAATTGTGGTGGCCCTGCTCAGTAAAATTGTGGGGGCCCCAGCCACAAGAATTAACAACAAAAGGACGCATAAAACGTGTTAGTGTATAATTATATCTTCTACGAATCACATTCGTCTCTTGCTGATTCGTGCCTTCTTTCTTTGTACAATATAAGTAGGTCGTATACATCGTACCAGGGACGATATTTGGGAGGGGCATCTGCCCCCTCGATTTTTGGAAAGAAAAAAGGAAAAGGACGTTAAAAAGAAAAGGAGGCAGAAGAAAGAAGTAAAAAAATGATACGCAAATTCAGGGACGTTTTTTCAGACTCATTTGAAGCAATAGCTTGCAGTTTTGCACATGTAGACTAAATACAAACATGGGCGGCGTGTGTACACAATAAATTGACGTCATTTTATAATGCGTCACATAGCACTTGAGTTCCGGTCACGTTGTACCGGGTAAGTGTTTTAATGAGCAAGTAAAATAGGTCTTACTAGCATTTCTGGCTGATTTTGAGACGAATCTACTTGATAATGGAAACTCCAATAGGGGCCCACACTTGTGCGAAAGTTGTGAATTTGTGCATATTAAAATGAGTAGTTTCGAATAAAATTTGTTCTAAGTTTACTAATTTTTACTCTTAGACTGAACAAATAACAATAATTATAAAATATTGATTTTTTTCTTTTTGCATGTGTGGGGGCCCCTAAAGTGTGGGGGCCCCTGTTCGGCCGAACATGTTGAACATGCCTTAATCCGCCTCTGGGTACACAGTACACAGTCGGCGGGAAGACGAGGGGCGAGGAAGAATTTAGGCTGGCCACCCACCACATATTGTGCCGAGGCTAAGAGTAAGAAAAATGAAGTCGCTAACACTTCATATTCATGGCTGCCTGTCAACCCACACTTAAATGACCGTTAATCCTGGTTTTTTCATGTTTCTATGCACCAGAGTGTTTACACAATTCTTGGCTTTTACACAATGACTTATAAGTAAGAAATAATAATAATAATGATGATGATGATGATGATGATGATGATGATGATGATGATGATGATGATGATGATAATAATAATAACAACAATAAATGATGACAGTGTACATTAGGTTAGTTGTTGTTTTTGTCATCCTGATTTTTATTCTCCTAACCAAATGAAAATTTACAAGATATAAAGATTCCAGTCCTCCACAAACTCAGAGTACGTGCAGCATATGGGAGCCAAGAGATAATAAAATAAAAAATAATAAGAACGCTAATACTAATCGTAAACATACTAATTAACAGTCATCCAAACCAGTTTAACAGCCATCCCTGAATTGGCTTGGCTATAAATCCAAGTTTCACTCGAACGGGAGACGGAAATATAACGGTCTCTCCGACTCGGGTCAGAGCAAATTAAAAAAGTGAAACCACTTGCACTTTGACCCTCAGATCATTAGGGGCAATTACGTACAGCCAGACAGGCCATGCTCTTGTCTCATTCTACTGGGGCTCCTCCCAATGACAGCTCGGGCGGGGGTCTAATTGTTTAAGATTGATGATATTCATAAATTTTGGTCGTCACAGAAAGTAAGCCACCCAGGCAGCTGCAATAGAAACGAAAATGTGCACCAATATTTGCCTCAACCCCTATGTGCATCGGCTATCCGAGTGTTTAATCAAGACGCTGTAAATGATCTGCTCATAAAAGTAAAAGTCAGTTTAATATATGTCATTATATGCATCAGTTGGTATAATTTTAGTAATTATCTATATTACCGTGACTTGGCCGAGACGACAGTTAAGAAAGAAGATAAGATGTCGTCATCCGTAACAATTTAAAAGCTTGTATCGCATGGCAAACACAGAATTTTATGGGTAGAAAATGGAAAGGCAGTCTGGATGTCCTGCAGGGATATTTTCACCACAGTACAGGAGACATTTTTGCCTTTGTGCTTCTTATATCAGCACCTGCTCTGGTTAATTTAAATACTGAACCATATAACCAAAGTTTAAGTTCATTTAACATTATATCCATATGTAGCCTACATACATACATACATTCATACATGCATACATAGGGCCTACAATATCCTACATGTATGCATACATACATACGGATGTCGTCCAGGGATCAGGAACAGGCCCGGTACTCCAAACTCAAGCCTATGAACCGGATAGTCAAGTGCGCGGATGACAGCTATCTCCTGATCCCGGGCCGCCAACAGGGAACTAACTGAATCTAAGTTGAAACACGTCACCACATGGGCCAAGCAATGCAACCTCAAACTAAATCAAGATAAGATCCAGGAAATGGTAGCCCGCCGACCAAGTAAACAGCTAGGAGAGGATCTACCCATAGTAACAACAGGACTCACCAGGGTAGGCAGTGCTAGGAACAATGAAAATCCTAGGAGTTAGGCTCTCAAGACTCAAGAGGTTCTCTGTTTCGACAGATATATGCAGTGATTGGGAAAAGTTAACTAAAAAAGTTGATAACGTTTATTAAACTTAAATTTTTTAGTTAAGGATGAAGTTTAACTGGAGAAAAATAGTTTAGTTAAAACTAAGGTTTGACTAATATTTTTTAGTTATTAACTGAAAAGTAAAACTAACAAACTATCTTCTGCAACAAACACTGTCAACAACTCAACGTGACATTTACTTCTTTATTAACACTGGTGTATAGAATATAATATGAAGTGAGGCACAGTGTAAATTGGTGTTTATTATTAGTCTTGTATACATTAGCCTACATAGTTTGAAAGTGAAATTGTCATTGACGCTCTGCATTATCACAATTCACTTAACCTCTGTTATTGTGACAGGGCCTATACTGTTTGTCATAAAAAGTTGTTACAAAGTTGGAAAAAGTTTAACTAACTATTTTCAGTTCAGTTAACTTATTTACAAAATCAGTTGCCAACTTTAGTTAAACTGTTTTATTTTAGTTGAAAAGTAGTCGAAGTTTTACTTTAAAAATTAGTTTAGTGCCAATCACTGCACATAATAGCCTGTGTAGGCTATCAGGGCGAAACAATCACTGTTTGCTATACGCGTCTTGGTGGCCCTCAGGTTAACAGGACCTTCGCTGAAGTAGCTGCAACCACGGTGGTGAGGATGCTATATGCTGGGCCCGCTTTTGTCGGACAAGAGGGATGCAACAGATTACAGGCCACACTAAAGCTACTGGTCAGAGCAAGATATCTTCAGGGCAGCTACCAAAGCTTCGAGCAATTAAGTCAAAGCGCTGACGATAAGCACTTCACAGCCGTCCTCTCCTGATCTGGTACCCTGGAAATCGGACTTGGGTCTCTTTTGGACCACTCTCTGGAAACCCCCTCTGATCTGACGTAGCGCTCGTGAATAGGCTGGTGCCCTGCGCCTGGCCTTCGAGTGGCACTTTAGAAGTTTGGAGATTACGATTACGATTACGTCCTCGCAGACCCCGCACACGTACTTCACGGGTTACGACCACCGATTACACAGCCACCGTGTCCCACAACAGAACCATCCCTACTGACGACAGCCTGCAAGCTTTGTAATGTACATATATTTATTTAAATACCTTGAGACTTACAAGGCCGATGGTCAAGCGTTTCTCTTACCAACTTTAAGATGACCAGCAGCAGCAGCCAAGACTGCAACAGCAGCAACTAGGCAGCTGCTCAGCAGGATGCTGATGCTCCTTCCGTCCATTTCAGCACAGGTCGAATATGTTCAGAACATCCTTCCACGTGATCCTCCAATTCACGGCGACCAAATGACCTCGGCATGTGCTTTGAAATGACCAGACAAACGCAACAGACAACTTAATAGCAATACGTACATGGAGAAAACAGACATTAATTGCAACTGATATCGGTCGTGACCTGTTTACAAAGTGCCGAAGTGCACACTGAAGTCCAGCAACGGGCGACATTAATAATAATACATAGACCGGAAGAGGTAAATTTTCATTAAGGCCTACTAATGTAGCACCATAACTCAGAATAATTTTAACACCATTTCAGCCAACGTCAATTAATCAATCAAATTTGTATAGCGCCCCTTCAAGATTCCTACTCAGAGGCACTCTTGTGAGTTATATAAAATGTGCTATATAATACAATAAGTGTTCAGATATCTACCTAACAAAGTCATAGATAGTAACCAGATAACTATCTAACAAACTAACAACTAACAAAATCATAGATAGCAGGCTGCCAAAGTCAATGCGGCCAGTACCAAGAAATTATTTTGGCGTTCTGAGATAATTGGCAAAATGTTTTTTGGCAGAGGACAGTTGTGAGACTGCACTCTATTATCACTAGACAGTTGTATCTGCGAGCATTCTAAGTCAGTATACAATTTCAACATAGATCTTAAAACACATTTGTTTCAAACTCTGAGATAACAATGCATGTAGAACTATTAGAAAACTTACACGTAGTGTCTGATCTTATCAGACACTATAAGAGTGTAACGTAAGATACTTGCTTTTCCTTTACACACATAACCTATACACATATATATACACATACATGCATACACACATAAATGCAAACACAGAGTACATACACACATACACACATAAAACATACATACATATAGTATATACATTCATCTGGTACATAATATATTAGTATGCACTTACATACATATCCGACAGTAGATATAAGCATGCCAGTATTCACATAACAAACATCCTAACATGTTACCCCGAAACTAGGGTGAGAATTCTCTGGGGTTGAGGGTCCAACCCCCTAGTCTTACTTCGGACACCCAGTTAAGGCTTTATTGCACACCCCAGGGGGTCGTTTCCAACCCCCCTCAGTTGTGCTAGTGTGGGTTAATAATAAAGTAATGCACTGGTTTATTGCGAGATTTGTGAACATGTGAATTGTATACAAATAAATTTGGTGATGTCATCACTTTAAGGAGTTTAAGCTTGCTATTGCATTTTTGAATTTTCTCAATTCACAAAATACGAATAAAAATTCAACTGGATCAAACTCATCAAAGAGTAACTCCTCCAGTCTTTTTTCTACAAATCTTACACTGCCCAAAACTGTGCGTCAAACTCCTTATCATATAATAATAAAACCCCACCATATTGCTTGAATTCCCTTTAAGAAATCCTGGCACGTAAAGTGGTATAGTGCCAAAGAATGTTAGACCTCCCCCTACCTAATACAAAGAGCAGGTTTGCTACACGTGGGTACACTATCCACTTACCCAATACGAATGTCAAACTCACTAGCCAACTGCAATATCTTTCTGATATGTCTCAGCAGCTGGCAACCGTTTATATGGCCATCAACCCGAGCATAAATTAAGGCTTTCCCTCTGACCCTGCAGAGGGAAGGGTGGTGCACCAATTAGGCTTCGACGGAAGTAAGCTGAGCCGAACATCCTGTAAAATCCTGCATCAGTTGTTCCCTAACTCATCACGTGCCAGCCAGATTATAACCCAACCGTGTGCTGTGCTCTTCTCTTTCCCTTCCTTAGCTCACAGGGAAACGTCACGCAGAAAGCCTTTTCCGGTGTGCTCACCACCAACTTTAGTGCATATATTACAAAAACTGCTAGGCCCTAGCGCACGTGTCAGGGCGCTTGTCCGCAGCCCAACCAGGAACCCCCTCCCTTTACGAGCACACGTTGGTCAACAAAAATGTAAATCAATTAACTAGACATATGTTTATTTATATGGCGCGCTCTAAAATGGAACTCTAGGTAAATGTAAAAGTTTTAGCGACCCTGCGGCATCGACTCTGCTTATTTTTCGGTGATTTGATCGGGTACTCGCGACTGCAGTTGACCTAATCTGAAAATAAAAACTGAAATAGGCCTATATGATACAAAACACTAAACGGCGCGCAGGCTTAGCTGTTTATCGACCGCTCTGCCGCTTTCGACACCATCGATCATGGTCTAGATCTTCTACGACTGCTCTTGGTTTTGCAGTGCTTTTTTCTAGAAAAAAAGGTTCCGGAATTGAACTAGGGCCTACATAGGTTTCGGAACTGAACAATATTGGAAGGGCTAAAATCCCGAGAAAAGCGGGATTGAGGATTGGGAGGGAACTCAGTAAATACTCAAAACAGTTCACAGCACTGGCATTAAATTAAAATAACTAAGTTATTGTTTTTTTTAATTAAAATAAATAATTTTTTAGTAGCTGAAAAAAGTGCCGGAACGCCGTTCCGGTGCGTTCCGGCTGAAAAAAAGCACTGGTTTTGCATCTGTGGCACTGTGTCTTTACTCTGGTCCCAATCAGACTTGTCTTCTCGCTCTTTCACACGGACATGATGGGCCGCGCCTCCATGACGTGGTTAGGGTCACAGACTCACAGTGCTTGCAAGGCTGCTGTATGCCTCGCCGGCATGGTGGGGATTCCTTAATGCCGAGCAGCGCTCCCGCCTCTGTGCGTTTGCCAGAAGGCTGGAGCGACTTGGGTACCAGCCGGCACTGGCCCGGCAGGTTTTGAAAAATTTGACACTCTCTGTGCAAGAGCTGACAGAGTCCTTTTTTCAGCTGTACTCCGCAACCCGGGCCAAGTTCTCCATACCTTACTTCCTCCAATAAAGACCAGCACATACGTGCTCCGCCCACGCTCGCATAATCGGGAGATTCCCATAGCGGATGCGTTCACCCGAAGGAGTTTTATCACCGGAATGCTATACTGCTAGAGCCAAGATACCTTAAATCATTAAATGCGTATGAATGCTAAATTAAGTAAGTAAGTAATCTTTTATTAGTATAAGACAAACGCTCATACTTTACAACAATACATACAAAATGATCACAATATCAGTAACACTGTAAGACAGTTTAAACACAAGCAATTCTATATAATGTCTTATTTACATACATATACATTATACAGTATTATAAACAATAAACGATAGTGTCTTATTTACATACATAGGCCTATCTATAACTAAAGTTATGATCTAAGCCTTACATTCTAAGGAACATAAGCATTACTATGGTCTACAAAAAGAGCCAGTTTAGATATCAGAACAGGTACTAGAACCAGCATTAACCCAGTTTTTATACTTGTACAGTGAGCGAATGATGAAGGATTTCTTATGTAGCAATGTATTAAAGTGCGGTAATTCAAAAGCATGTCCCCTTTTTCTTAAGTTGAATTTATGAAGGTGCTCTGCAGGCAGTAATTGGTGAAGACAGTGTTGGGGTGACTGGATGCCTTTGAAGAACTTCAATTCAATTTTTTCACAAATCGTCTCTAAAGTTAAACCATCACCACTAAAGAGGTTACTGCGCCCAGCCCTGCGCAAAAAAGATTCAATTTTTCCACCCAGTTCAGCCGACAGGAATCCCCCCCAAGATGGTATGGCATACGTTAGTCGTGAGACTACAAGGGCTTGAAAAATGTTCTTTAGTTTGCTGGGAGGCATTCCTTGAGATCGGAGGACTTTTAGGGGGTATAGGCGTTGGCTGCATATCTTCAAAATAAATGAAACATGGTCATCAAATTTTAAGTCTTCTCGAAAAAGAACACCCAGCAATTTGACAATTTTTACTCTTTCAACATTGCTGATAGGATCCGGAAGAGACAAGTGTCTTGGATTCGGTCTATGAAATACAATTTCTTTAGTCTTGGAAAAATTAAGTGTCATTCTGTTCCTGGAGGCCCAATCCTTAATATTATCAAATTCAGATTCCAAGCTAACAGGAGAATTTTGGGGGGTGAGAAGGTTAGTATCATCTGCAAATTTGAAAAGGATGTTGGACAGAGAGACGGGTTTAAGATCGCTCTCCATTACAATGTAGAGGGTGGGACCAAGACCAGACCCTTGGATAATACTGCGATTAATGGAAGTAGAATCAGAAACTACATTGCCATATTTGAGGACTTGAGATCGACCAGTTAGGAAGTCAATGACCCAATTTGAAATTTCAGGCAGCATGTTTAAAGCCATGACTTTAGGTATTAGAACTGAATGGTCAACAACATCAAAAGCTTTAGAGAAGTCGACTAGCAAACAACGCATAGTTCTCTAAGATCAGCTTGACAGTGATGACAGTTTTCAATAGTCTTGCTCACCTAATGTTATAATTTAGTTTCTTCCACCTCTTTGCATAACCTGTTTGTAAGCCACAGTGCGTTTGCAGGTGGTCTAATAAAGGAATACTTACTTTATTTCTCTGTTAAAGCCGCAAATCATTATTCGCGACCAATCTCATTCTCTCGTTGATGTAGGCCTACAGGAACTCTCGCGCCCATACCCCCCAGGTTCCGTCCTAGGACCACTTCTCTGTTATCTTGTACGCTAGTAAGCCTACGTAATTTACCAAAAATAATGGTGTTTCAGAAACAGTACGAGTTTCTCGAAACACTCCGCTCAGTGCTAAGGATAATATTCAATTAGAAAATTACGGAAGTAATATACCAATGGCACACGCCTGTGGGTGGTCTATGCATGATGGCGTAGTCTACAAATTTCATCCACTAGAATTATTATTTAGATTTTCTTACTTTTTTCATGCTTATTACCAGGGCTGTAGTGTATTTAAAATAATTAAAATAATGTATTTTCACAATAGAAGCGAGTACACGCTACCGGTTAGTTTTCCGAAAAATAATTAGAGGTGAGTAGGCTACAAGCTACCGGTTAGTTTTCCGAAAACTAGACTAGAGGTGAGTAAAACTATTTTCCGAGGTGATTATAACGGTCTCTAGAAGTCAGTACACGCTGTACACCCGCTGTACACCCGCGTATACCCACGACTGCGGCCCTGCTTATTATGTTTTTTGAGAACTGCTTTTAAGCAAAAGTGTTTAATTTATCCACTTACTGTTATAGTGATCTCCAATGTTCATTGTTGTGTCTCATGCATCTGGAAACCGGAATCGCACCTCCTTTTAACTACCTTTGCAATACCTCTCTGACTTGACTCAGCGCTCGTGAATAAGCTGGTGCCAAGGCGCTTGACTTTCGAGTGGCGCTTTATATTAGAGGTGTGGAGTTTAGGATTACGATTCTGTTCTTTTGCACAAATCTGAGCTTAACTTTTTTATAAACCACCGCGTTGTTATAATCCACACTTTTTGTAATTGGGTCAACCAATAAAATTGTTCGAGACATAAAATCAGGATTTTGAGAACCAATCACATTTGTTAACACAAATTCTAGACTTCATTGCATTGGTTGCCGGCAATAAATAACGTTTTAGCATTTCTTGTATAAAATTTTGTGCTTTGATCCATAAAGTGGAGTATTTTTGAGTTTTTAACCTCATTGTGACAATTATTTGTCGTTTTATGTTGTATGTCTTAACCTGTCCAGTTCCGCAAGCGTCTGAAAACATTTCTATTTTTTGTCAGTGAAGACACTGACACGGGTCGGGAGCGCCTCTGATTATGAGTGGCGCTATATAAATTATCGATTACAATTAACTGCAGTATTTGTTTACTGTGATAGCACTGCTCACTGTCTTTGACGGCAAGATAATTGATCCTCGACTAGGACCGATTCAGATTTATTCATGAATGCACTGAAAGGAAGCCAGATTTCTTGAACATAGCTAATATTAGATTGACTAGAATTTAGGAGAATAAGCAGGGCTGTAGTCGAGGGTTTACAGGGGTATACAGCGTGTACTCACCTGTAGAGACCGTATACTCGCCTCACAAAATATTTATATTTCACCTTGTCACCTTGTGCTGTCAACTGCTGGAGCTCTGGCGTTTATATTTTATATTTATAGTTTTAAATATATATTTTATAGTTTATATTTATTTATATTAAAATACTGTAGCGTATACTCACAAAATACTGTAGCATATACTTACCCTCTAATTTGTTTCGGAAAACTAACCGGTAGCGTGTACTCACCTCTAATTTTACCACTACAGCCCTGAGAATAAGTGACTGAAGGGCTGGATAAATGTTGCATAATGTTGATAGGTTTCATTACACCATTTAAAATCATACAGTGAACGCTACGGAAATCCTCTTGTACTATTACACCACCTTATGATCCAAACCCTCTTACAGAAGAGGTCCTGTGTTTTTAATCATGGTTGGCACGCTCTGAAGAGTGATCCATTTTTTGTTTTGCAGTCATGAAGAACGGCTTAAGTACATCCGTCTGTATACTTCTTCAACTGGTGCTTGCAACCACTGCTGATAAGGAGTATGCTGATTCTAAGGAACGTCACTACCAAGATGGAATGCACAACGTTGAATTTGACCACGAGGCTATTCTAGGTAGGAAACTTTTTGGGTATATTTGAATTTTTTAATGAATTGATGTAGTGCTTGGGTGGTAACAAGTCCAAACTGTAGTAGAAAACTTGCCCAGTGATATAGGTGCTCTCAAGTACTTCACAGAAGTGCTGTCTTTAACAGTGTCTAATTGTGTTGTGTGTAAGGATCTTTGGATGGCAACGACGATTTCTCGAAGATTTCAGCTCATGAAGCCAGACGGAAGTTAGCTGTGTTGCTTTCAAAGATGGACACCAGTGGAGACGGTTACATCAGCAAGAATGAGATCTCAGACTGGGTCCTGGCTTCATTTAGGTGAGGTCTTCCTCTGCAACCTTAACTGATGATCAGGTCATGGCGCGTACATTATTCATATGAAGCGCCGGTTTTTTTTATTGCTGGCCCTACAACCTGGAATGGCCCCCTGTTGCACTCCGCCTGGTCCCTATGACTCACTCTACCTTGTTCTTTACTAACTTAAAGATTGCTCTCTTTAGTTGTGGTTGGACTGGGAGCCTTGAAACCTGGGTCCTATATAAAAGCTCCTTAATAATAATCGGGGGCGCCCACAGGCTTAAAAAATTGGACGCACACCCTAAAAAAATTGGACGCACACCCCTCCCGTCCTACCTGTCCTTTGTCCTCCGCTCGTAGTCATACACTGAAAATGACTCAGTGACTCATTAGAAAACATTCAATTTAGATAACATATAGTGTTTTAACATACCATATTGTCGTTTACCAAAAATATCGATGCGATGCCTATTCGTTGTGTGGATTTGATCTGGTGAGTAGACGCACGTGCGTCCAGTGCGTCACGCTGCGGGCGCCTCTGATAATGATAATATCTAATAATAATAATAATAAGAATAAAAACATTCTGATAAGTTCTTCGTATTAAGAAGTGTATTATGTTTATTAATTTAAATTTAACTTAGTTTTATTAATTTATTATTCATTTGTTATTTATTAATTTAAATTTTTTTTAAAATTGACTTTACTGTTCATTATTGTTAAACTTTGATATAATGCAGTTTTGGACATAGCTTCCAGAGACAGCATTACATTACGTTTCTGGTGTATGCTGTTGTCCATTAAGCTCCTTGACAAATTTAATTTAATCTAATTAGAATTTCTATAGAGCCATTGTAATAATACACTATGCATCAGGTTATGACGCTTTGAAACAGTTCCATGGTAATCCAATACGACAGAAAGGCAGCTTAAGGAGGATAAGTTTCTTGAAACAATAAAGTCACTATTTGACTATTTATTTAACTAAAATATGTTTATTTTACCGTGTTTTTGAATAGCAAGCAGGACGAAAAAGACTGAAACAATAACGTCACTATTTGACTATTATTTAAATTGGAATTGGACAAAATTTATTACTTTATTTGTACGTTTAGGAATAGAAAGCAGGACGAAACAGACTGAAGATATTTTATTTATTTGACAAAATTTATTACTTTATTTTATTGTGTTTTTGAATAGAAAGCAGGACGAAAAAGAGGCTTTGGAAAAGCTAAAGGAGGTAGACATCAATTCTGATGGCCAGATGTCTTGGCCGGAGTATCTGAAGAAGGTCTACGGTTACACTGTAGATGAACTGAATGTCTTCAAGAAGGATCTGTCGCCAGAAATGCAATCATTCCTCAGGGTACGTGAGTATGTATCTGGTCATTTAAGTAGAGCATATTCGGATTAAGCATCAGATAGTGAGAAGGCAATCTGGCTAACTGAACTTTGTCGGATCTGACCTGGCATAGCCCAATGAAGTAGTCAGTGGGGAACCAGATGAAGGTACAGAATGTGGTCAGGTATGTTCATTTAGTATGGTGGATGCCATTGTAAAATAGGCAAACAGTTGACAACAGATGCATAAGAAAGAAGATGCTGACAGGGCACAGTAGCATGAAAATTGAGTTGATATGTGCTTATGAAACCTTGTAACGAAACGATCTTTTGTTTCTTAGATTAGAACTTTTTCGGTTGCTATACTTGTTTCCGTTGTTTCTGCTCGGTTGCTTTTCTCATTTCATTCTCGACTTAAGACTTGCAGTTTTCAAACTGCTTTTCCATGTTGGCTGCCTCTCTCTCTCGGAGCCTTAATGGACTCACCTGGATGTTGACCTGATTCTAGTTTGGTGCACCTCTGATTAGCAAACACTGTGAGAGGCGCTTTATAAATGTTTAGATACAATACCATCAGTTGATACCTTTTGCATTAGACAGTGGCACTGTAGAAGTTATGAATTAATGATAATATATATTGCTGTTGTCGTGGAAACCAGCACTATAGCAGTTACTAATTAACGATAATAATAGATTGCTGTTGTTGTCATGTCCAACTGAAATTTCTTAGCATAAAGTAAACCATGATAGCCGTTTAACATCGCGTCTTATTTTTGCATACATAACTTGTTTCTGTACGACTTCAGATGATAAGAGATGATGAAGACAAATTCGCTTTAGCCGACCGCGATAGAAACGGATTTCTTAACCAGGAGGAGCATGCGGCTTTCTTGTTCCCATCGGACTATGAATTTATGCACGACCACGAAGTCAGTCGTACCCTCATCGACATCGATAAAGACAATGATGGCATGATCAGCTTCAAGGAATACTTGGGTGAATGTGGGTACCAGTAATTGTTGTTTTACCAATAGCTGTTAGAAAGTTAGAAAATGATTTAAAGTTTAAATATCAATATAATTAAAATGGTACATTTTCTAGAATGGCTGTAGAATGATGCAGGGTCTAAGTTGAAGCATTTGACCTAATTTTGGTCTCTGATCTATCACACATTCGATTAGGCTTCTCCAAAGATATCATTTCCAAACTTCAAGGATCTTGAACTGATACCTTATAACACTTATCAGATGACAGTAGATTAAATTCTGGACTCCAAGACTCTCTAAAAGCTCAGATTTGTGTCTGGACAATTTATATCTGCTCTTTACTCATTTCACTAAGGGAAATCCTAAAATTTAAGATCCTTTAATACAAATTAATTACTTTAAACAGCAACTCCGGTCAAAGAACAGCTGATCGTTGACAGAGAGAACTTCGACAGCTACGATGCGGACGGCAATGGGAAACTTGATCGCCAGGAGATTCGGTCTTGGACCCTTCCGGATCGCCGCGTCATGGCAGACGAAGAGGCAGAACATCTGCTCCAGGAAACAGACTTAAACAAAGACGGACGATTGTCTTTCGACGAAATTCTTGACCGACACGATTTATGGGTGGGAAGCGCAGTTACGGACTACGGTCACAGCCTGCGTCATGACCCATCAGAACTTTAGTGCCGGGGCTAAGCATAGGTAACTGTTGCTATCACAGTGTAAGTGGACTTTGAGTGAATAAACTTTAATATTTATGTAAATTATGTTCATCAGCTATCAGTGTGTAAGGTGGTGGGTGTGTCTTAACATTATCTTTTAGTAATTGTGTATTTTAATGATTATTTTCTGGGTAACTGGTGAATTTTGTTGACACCATATTGTGGCTCCAAGTGTTGAACTAGTATGTGGACCAATTTAAAATGCATATTTAATTATAACAGCATGAAATTTGAGTTTTGTTGTGCTACTGTTTAAGTAATTTACCAAGCCGTTGCATAAACTGCATCCTCGAAACACGGGTCTGCTATCACGTTTTACCTTTGCTGAGCAAGTGTGTGTGGTCTTGAGTTGTTTTGAAATGTTTCTCATATCTTGTGTTCGGCTTAACTTGGATAGATCGACATCAGCTTGGCTCAACTGTGACCTAAATGTGTAGATATACATATCCTTGCAGTAATAAGACATGAAATGATGTAATCTTAGAACCAAGATTCATGAACTATTCCATTGACTTTGGGTCTGATAGCACAGTCAATGATGCAGCTCACACTGCTCATTTAAACTCGCCTGTGTTAACTCTGCTGCTGTGCAGCTATGAACTGAAGATCTGAAAATGCATTAAACGCAAGGTGGTTTCTTCGCAAAGGACACTGCAGCTGCCCAATTATCTTGTATTTTTACAATTTATCCGAATTAAACGACCAATTATAAGGGATTAAAAATGAAGAAATGGTTTCATTCAACAAGCACATATTTAAAATCTTATGCGAGTTGATAAAGCATCGCCTTAGATCAAGAGAAAATTAACATCTTTTTATCTGTCCTGTAATTATGAAATTAAAGCTTGCTTATTACAAGCCTCTATCAACAACTACAGTGGTCATCAAGAGGCGTGGAATTGCAGTGCCTGATCTTACAGCTGAAACTAATCAACAGTATATCCTTGTTGGTCAAATGGCATGACAACTGAAACTGTATGCTAGAACATCATTACAACACCCGTCAGTATAACACAAATTCTGATATAATATGATACGAATCCATGGACCACGAATTTAATTCCGCTTTACAACACATCCTTAACCTCATTATAAGATGGCATCCAACATTCAAAGCCAGCATTTTAAAGTGGGTCTACGGTACATACTTAGTGATGGGCAAACTGCAGAACACAGTCTTGGATTTAAAGGAATGACAAAGGAAAATTTCTACCCACCAGAATCAAAAGATTGCACTAACTCCACCTAATATTTTCTTACTCCCATTTCGACTTGCGACACACAACAGAATTACAGTTTCCACAGAGTAGCAAGAATGTGTTCTTACACTACATGGTTAGGTCATAGCTGAACTACAGAGTTGCTTTTGCACTACGTTGCTAGGTCTATCCGCAGGCTAAGCAGTAACTCGACTTCCTCTAGGGTCAGTTTGTAGATGCCGATGTCGTGTAGAGCTGCGATTGGATCGGTCAGCTGTGTGGCGTGGTGCGTTCGTGCTTCATGTAGAGCACGATAGATTACGTCTTTTATGAGTAGGGCTGAACCAGAACTCAGCGCAAGTGCTATACACGCCTCTTTAACGCTGTTAGAATTCAGAAAGAAACAGGAATAATTTTAGATTCATTAGCCAGGTTTAGCCTGTGTTAATACTTGTATAGTTAGGTCAGGAGCACAGTGGCGGTTCTAGAGTTTTTGGACTGGATGGCTAAAGTCAGTTGACCTAATGAGAATTAAGCATTAGGAGATTACGAGGCTCTGTTACCAACAAACATTGTAGGCAATGTATGGGTAATTAAACATTAAACTAGGGGGGCTAAGAAAAACGAGGGGCTTATTTTCCAGCTACTAGGCACTAAAAACCCCATAGCCCCCTGTAAAACTGCCACTGTAGGGAGCACTATATGAATAAGTGCCTACAATACAATACTAATTGCAGGCATGTAACATAATTAAGACTGACAGAGACAGCAATGTAGACTAGTTAATGATTTTTCTTCATGAAATTTCCATGTGCTTGACGGTCATTCACAGGTAAAGCCAACGTTTAATCTTTAGATTTATCTGCATGAGTCTAAACTCACTCTTTGAAGTAGTTTTCTGGCTTGGATGTGTGGTCGCCAAACATAGGAAAGAGGTTCCTAGTCATGTCGAACTGTAGCTGAACCGCTCCACCTTCATTGAAACTGTTCCGTAGGATTACCTGACCAAAACAGAAGCAAACACAAAAATCAGATTGCCTCGAACAGTTTAGTGGGAAATTATCAGATTGTCTTTACCTGTTGTCATTTCTGTCTGAACTGCGGACGGGATTTTGTTGGTACTAGTGTCAGAAGGTAATACAGAGTAATCATATTTTCCAACTACATATAACAGCAAGGTAAAGAAAGGTAAAATGCATGGAAAGGTAAGTTAAACTAAGGTAAGGCAAATACATAGCAAGGTAAGAATACACAGCAATGTATGGCTATTTAAGTCAGGCGAAGAAAATACACAGCAAGGCAATGTCAACTATGCAGCACGTAAGTTAAAGTACAGTAAGGTACGATATACAGCGAGGTATGGTAATGTAGTGTAAAACAAAATACACAGTAAGGTAAGGTCAGTTTAGTTGTCAGGACTTCAACCCCCTCACCAAACTGAAAAGGTGTTGGGGGTCAGGAAACTAAAATATCTCACGAGTTATCGGTTGTTTCGTTTGCAACATATCAACAACCAAAGATTTTAACCTTTCGTGTACTTTGGTAATCGGCAACATTTTCGACCCCCTCCCAGATCTTTTTTGACAACTAACAAATTGGGAAAGGGGTAAACTACATACCATATCACTTGCACTCGTTAACTTCTGTCAACACAATGGCTGCATGTGTAATGCAATGTAACAACCAATTTACACAGTACCGTAAGAGTGTTTATTGTATGCAACGATGATGTCCTGGGGTCCTTAAAGGATTCTTGGCAACATCACAAAAACAACATCAATTGAACTATCAGCCAATTATTGATGGAGATACCAGCGAAAAACTGAAGACATACTTCATTGTATATGAACTGGTTGAGGTTGGAGGCAAGCTGTTGCCAGAACGTGCTGAAGAGCGACTTGCTGAGGAGAGTCTCGACGCAGTGGAGGTGATCCTTTAAGACGAGCAGCATCTCACAGGCGGAGGCTGACAGTGCCATCGATATGTAGTCCTTCTGAGAAGGCAGCGCCAACCACCTTTCAACAGACAACAGTGTCACAAATCAACAAGTCCTGATGAAAAATTTAAAACGGAGGCGTTCAGAATTAATGAATGATGCGAGCTATCACAATTAGAATACAGGTACAGGAACATACCGGTCATGGCGATATGGCCTGCTCCTGGCCTTCACATCGTCTGTGACAAAAGACAGGATATTTGCAAGCATGTCTTTCTGCATCAACTCGAACAACCCGATCAGCTCCTCGAAGAGCGAAGAATCCATTCGATCAAGTACGGCTGCATCCGGTATCTGCAACAGTTTAGGAAACGTTGAGCAAATTAAAATGATATTAGATAAATAAAGAAACAAACTCATCATTAAAATAATTTATTCTATAAACAAAAATCAGAAAAACTTAATTTGATCATATCTGAAAAATATTTACAACAATTTAATCAAAACACATAAAAACATACTAAACAAAAACATGTAATAAAATCAACGAGAACCTACGATTAAAATCATTTTTATAATTTTCATAAAACAATGAACAAAGTAAGTGCACGATAGTGTAATGGTTAGTCTAGACTCTAGAGGCCAGGGTTGAAATCCTTACTCCAACACGAATATTTTTTCAGACTGTTCCATTGGACACCCTAGCAAATTCAGCTATAAAACCATAGAACATCAATGGGAGCATCAGAATGATAAGCAAGATAACTGGTCACCTGCCCACCCTCATATGCCAAGGCTAAGGAAGTGAAATCACCAAACCTACGGCTGCCTCTCGGGGTACACTAACGGGATTACTCTTCTCTTCTTCAACACTTCTTTATTCAACATCTGCACCCTTTAAAAATAATTTCACCAGCATATCACAAATATCTTCATACGCAGAGGCTGAAAAAAGAAGTCGTCATACCCATGTTTGCTTTGGCTTAGGGGCCTGCTCTTCTATGCTTCATATTCTGTTTATTCACCCTCTCACCCTTTCTAAAATGATTTAAAGACAAACAGACAGACAGACAGACAGACAGACAGACGGAGAGCTGCATGCACTATCTACAAGCACTTGAAAACTGTCTTTTCTGCCACGAATGGGAGCATCTAATGGGAGCATCTCTCTGCGGTAGGTATCTTGTCAAGGTGCTATATAAATTATCTGAATGACTGAATGACAGCAACATCGCAAACCTCACTGGACGCATCGAACTTTTTTTCTCCTCCGTGCAGTTTGTAATAGTGAAGCCCAACAAAGAACTGTAAATAAGCAAAGTGTTATTAATTAATTATTAAATGTAACTGTTAATCAATCATAATACTAAACATGAAATCTGCACAGTGCGACCTGTGCAAGGCCTGGAGAACATAAGTTCACACACATCAGTTGTGCAATGCAAAGCAAATGCAATTTAGTAACAATTAAAAATGTAAAGAAATTTTAATTTCATAGCAATTTAATTTTAGGGAATTAATAGATGATCCACGAAAAAAAGATAATGAAATTCTTCTTGTGCCAGTCATGCAGAGTTCTACAATTACATGACATAAATTGTTACATCATTTGTGTTACATAAATTGTTACATCATTTATGTTACATAAATTGTTACATCATTTATGTTACATAAATTGTTACATCATTTATGTTACATAAATTGTTACATCATTGATGTTACATAAATTGTTACATCATTTATGTTACCTAAATTGTTACATCATTTACATTACATACATTTTTTTATGCTCCAAGGTACATATGCTCCCTCAGGGACTTAAATATTAATTAAAAGAAGTAGATCATCTGGAATGGCCACTATTCCTCAGTAAATTGTTACATCATTTACATTACATAAATTGTTACATCATTTACATCACTGATTTTTACATCATGCTACATGAAACTGCGTTGTACTTATGAACTTATTATTTAATTAATCATTAATTAATAATAAGTAATTAATTAATGTTACTTTAAAATTTATATGACATCAATAGTAACATTGTTACATTAAATATTACCGGTAAGTTGGCCCACTGACAGAGGATGTCCGTGATATAGTTGACCGTGTTGAGGATGGCACAGTATTGTTGGTTGAGGTGGGCAGCCTTGTTGGCGAATATTTCCTTCTTTACCTGCAGAAGACGAATTCGAAAGTCATCGAGTAACTCGAGCTGCAGCTTCAGAAAGTCCATGCGATGGGCCATAGATGGCAGCAGTTTGTAGCGATCTGTGCAGCACAAGAAAACAAACATAATAAACAAACAATAATAAAAATAATAATAATATGAATAATAATAATAAGAAAAATAATAATAATAATAATATGAATAACAATAATAATGTGAACAATAATAATAATAATCATATGAATAACAATGATACTAATACACAAGACGTTCCTTACAACATGCTTTATTATAACATGAATTCTGATATAATAAGGATTGTGTCCCTTGTTAATTACATGGCATGTATAACATATATGGGAAGTAAATGAATGGCTGACCTGTGATGGTAAGTAAGAGCATCATGAAGCTTTCACCGCATTCGGATACTTTGAGGTCATCGACGTCAGTGATATCTTTGTACTGTGAGTTCCAGGCAGTCGGAGATGACAACATCGAGTCCATCTTTTGCAACGCACCTGCAATGCACAAGAGGAATCATTCCACTCAGAAACAGACAAAGCCACCCATAGAACAAAGTACAAACCAAGGGACTAGCACAGGAACAAGCAGAGAGACAAGCAGAGGGGCAAACCCAGGAACAAGCAGATGAACAAGTACAGGGACATGCTGGTAATGGCCAATCCCAGCCCTCACTTCTTCTGTGATGCAAGCAATTACGTCTTTCTGCATGCTAGAACAGCAAGAGGCGACAGTAATAGTTTGGCTAAAGAATAATTCATCAACATTGGCCAGAAAAATGCCAAAACCAGAGTTGTGCACCATCAAGCCTTGTCCCAGCTTTACTATCAGTATAATAATAATAATTATTATTTTTTATTATTAATACGAACATCTTTAATGTGTGCAAAATACAGCATGGTTTTTGAAGGTCATCAGATTTCAACTTGGATGGATTACGACTCTGGCAATGATATTTCACTAGAAGCAACCATTGAACTTTATTACATTACGACAACAGAGCCATCGAAGTAATTAGATTAGATATTCAGGAGCTATATAAACAAATCACAAACGTTAATAAATACACAGGCACACAGCTAACACTGTTTCTCGATGTGTAGCCACCGTCTGAATGGTTCCAATTGCAAGAGAACATGAAGGCAGCTCGGCTGGCTGTCAGGGTATTCGTAGATTGTGTAGAGTTCCTTGTGAAAGGCCAAGGTCTCGTCAACGACGTGAGCAAATCGCTCATCCATGGCCAGCAACTGAGGCATGTCTTTGTAGAGTTTGTCGATGGCAAGCGCTAGCAGTCCCCGTGAAAACTCCACCTGGATAGAGAAATTGATCAAAGTGACATTCACTAATGGCGCTGTATCTATGTTCAGCTATGTACATGCATACATACATGTGCACAGATATACAGAAATACATACACACATACACATACATAACTGCATACACACATGCACACAAATACATAACTGCACGCATACATGTACACACAGATATGCAGAAATAAATACATACAAACATATACATGCATATATACACCCCATTAGTTGCATTGCATCCAAAATTTAATCCGTCTTCATAAGACATCCTCATTGTCAGGGTCGCATTAAGGCTAGTGCTGGCCCGGGTAATCACCATCAGCACGGGGCCCAATTACAGTTACAATAAAAAAAATTTAATGTACTTCCGAAAATGCGGGCCCTTCAAGACTGCGAGCCCGGGTGCTGCAGCACCCTTAGCACCCCCTTAATGCAGGCCTGTTCATTGTAGACCAGTATCTCATCCAAATTCCATATTTGATAGGCATCCCAAGACAACATAAAAACAAGAAAACTTTAATTCACCTTTAAGGTCAAACTTGATAGGAACCTCCTTTTCAAATTCGTCTAATTACAGTATAACGTTGTACAGATGGCAACATTTTCACGTCATTAATTCATTAGTAACTTCTATAGTGCCAGTGTCTAATGCACAAGGCATCAACTGATGGCACACCAAAACCAAGCCATAAACAGGTAAATATTCAGAACTTCAGTAAATTACAATGTTAGATGTTACAATGGCCAGCATCTCATGTTCAAACACCATTTCCTGAAAAAGGTTGAACAGTACCAATTACATTACTGTTATATTCCTCAAACTGTTCCTCTTAAACCAACCAACATTCCAAAATAATCAAAAATTCACCCTCAGCCGAAGAAGATAACAGCTTCTGAATGTTTAAGGTCCACCTACCGTGGCGTCTAAAAAACCAACACCAGCTTTATCAAGTTCGGGCTGAATCTTCGTCTTAAGGAACTCCAAGTGGTCTCGAATCCAAGACAGAGTCTGAGTGAAGTACCATTCCGGCTGCAAAGTAATTTAAAACAGATAATTAAGAAATTGGAAAAAATCTTAGATATCTTTCTCAGATGCTCTGGCAAAAGCCTATTTTACACACCGTTTGGACGCTGGGATGCGCCGTTACCATGCTGGACAATCAATTGAGAGGTCGGGGTTCAAATCTAGCCAGGGCAGAAATTTGTTCACGATTTCTGCTCCACTTCTGCTTCTTAGATACTGCAGCACTTAAGACTGGAATTCAGGAAGAGTTTGAAGTCATCCTCTTGCTTTGTTCCTCTTTCAGTCATGCCTTCTAACAAGTATTGTAATGTGCAGAAAAAGATATCCTGTATGTGAATTTTTTTCTTGAATTTCTTACAAACAAAATCTAAGAAGAAATTAAATCAACTCTGTAACAAAGAACATTTAAACCTGAAATCAGTAAAAAAATTAAAACATCTTCGTGCTTCAGCATCTTACAATTATTTTCCCAGTCATGATGCTTCAGTTCATTACCCCGTGATTGCTAGTTCTTCATTTCAAACATATTCTTTCCTGTATAATCTGAATGGCATTAAATGGAATGAGATCTAACTGAGTCAAACATCTCACCTTGTCCAAGTTATTTGTTTTCTTGTTGCCATAGAAATGAAAGATGAAACGTTTCTGGAATGGTTTCAGCAAAATCTGCAGCGGCAGCAACATTGGCCGCCATCCAGGCAACTTTGACACGAAGCCATTACTTTGTAACTTCTCACCTTCAGCCTGAAATGCATCACTACGTCAAAGGTTAAGGATAAAGCAACCAATTTTCAAACTGGTCAAACCACCACAACCTGTACAACCACAACCATCTATGAACACCACCATCACCACTGACACCAACACCAGTTTTCCAATCCAGTCACCATTGTTACTAACTGACCAGATTAGGAACAATGGTCAGAGCGTATGTCCATGGCAAGGCGCCCATTCGAATCGAATGGGCAGCGGCAGCGAAGGTCATCCAGTCAACTCAATGAAATATGAGAAGGTCAAGGCCATATTTGATGTTCGCCATAGACAAATGCGCTCATTTACATTTAGCAACATACAACTTTTCTGTGCAAAAGATACGGAAGCTGGAGCAGGGCGAGCATCGCAAATAGACTTCCAAGCTTTTCCTTCTGTTCTGCCGAGTTCGGAACAGGCGTCGCCTTTGCAGACGTCACGATGAATGGCCACTGCCAGGCATGAAGACATTCGTCGAATTCACTAAATACAAAGACAGTTAAGTTCAATCCATTCCAAAATGAAAAACACTTTCAGATCATAAATTCTGAAACTCTGTCAAAGGCTTTCTGACAGTCCACAGAACAGATGCAGAGATCCAAAATGCACACAAGTGGTAGTTCTTGTTTTAAGAGCTTCCTATAAACAAGTCTCAATTTAAATAAGTTATGAAACTTTGTCAAATGCTTTCTGGTAGTCCACAAACTTATAAACAAGGAGAAATCCAATAGAAAAAATTTAAATAAGGCTGACCATTTTTACACCATTTTCCCTTAAACAAATCAGAACCAAAGACACTATACTGTTTCAGTATTTACACAAAGCCTGACCCAGAGCAGGATTTTAAAGTTGATTTCTAACTTCTTGTATTTGACGTATAGATCTACTGCAACACACCACACACAAATCTCATCTGCCTTTCATTAAAGAAAATTCTTAAATAGTTTAAAAGTGCTACCTGGCTAGTTTCTCAGAAAGGATCTTATACCAGAAGACGACCGTATCGTTGACAAATTTAACAAGATGTGTGCAGTTAGAGGCCTGGAGATCTTTCGCCAAATCCGCCATGTATGAAAACTGTATGATTGATCGTTCAGTTGACTTGATCAGAAGCGCCGATTGGATGTCGGAACTTCATTGCAAGACAACAAACAGATCTTATTTAATCAAAATCTAATCTAATTGCTAATAATTCTATGAATTAATGCACAACTTCCTTTGTTACGTACCCTTGTTAAAACAATCTTGTTACAAGACAATGTTCACAAATAAAAATTCTGATGTCGACAATTTCACATGTACTATTAACTTAGTTTTGAATCGATTCTAACCCTGAAAATTTATACTGCCCTATTTCTTTAATGTGAGAACAGACGTACACCAGAATGGATGCGTCACTCTGTTCTAGTCTATTCTAACTTATCAGTCCTATCACCCATCCTTACAAACAACCAAAGCCATATTTGCAGTGTAGTCAGTTATATTAACTTGTGCTTTACAAATCTTCTTGTTGCAACTGTTACTACGCAACTACTAGTACTACTTCTACTACCAGTAATAATAATAATATTATTATTAGTATTAATAATAGTAAATTCCTTTTCCAGCACCTTTCCACCTGTATCCAGTGCTATAATGCCATAGCATTTTGAGGCACATTCACCATTGATGTTGTACAGGACAAGGCCTGATTTTTCAGATACCCATAACAGCTTCTAGCATAAGGTTCCTGAAGGATTACATTTAGGCCTACCTGAGGCAAAAAATAACCGCAAATCACTAACAACCCAACAGCAGTACTGAAGAATCTGCAGTTAATTCTACATACCTGAGATCTTCGAAATGCGAGATGCACGACAGATACTGCGAGTACTTTTCCAGCTCACGAATCTGAGCGGTGGTTTGCGACAACTTGTTGACCATCGACGTGTTTTCGGCGACGTGACTGAAGATGTCGCCGACCAACTGGTCCTGCTCCATGTGTAGTTTCGTGATGGATTTGGAAACTGCCTCTGCATCTTGGATTGCATTGTTGATCTTCGTGGGCACTTCTTTGGTTGCAAAAGAAAGCTGCAATGTTATGATAATGTAAAAGTATGGACATCTAAGCAAGGTATGGTAAAGTAAGGTAAGGTGTCTGTTCATTTAATTAACATCCTCATTCAACGAGTTTTCATCAACTCCTTGGTTTCCTTCATCATCTTGTTGAATCAAGAAATTCTACAAGTTACGTTTTCCTTATATTTGTGCGAACCAATTCTGAAAGGAATGACTGCAAAAGCAGTTTTAATAACTCTGGATCAAGACCCAGTTCTTAACCTGATAGGCAACTAAAGAAGTACGTAGCACTCCTGAAATGAATAATGTTTGGACGGTTTGGACTAATGTTTCTTAACGAGGAGCAGAAATGATACACCATGCATGAAATCACATCACTGGAAATTACCGACGTATCCTAAAAGATGAAAAATTACGCTGTACGTATTTCCAAAATCTTTGAACCCTCAATACAGAATATTAATGTTCCAACTAGACCTGTTTTTCCAGATTTCCTTTCGTAGCCGTAAACTCTTCAAAGAGCTCGGGAGATTTAGTTAATGATTCCAGATCCTCAAAGCGTTCGTTAATAAATTGCAAGACTCGTTCATGGGCCGCCTTCCGTGTGACATCAGCTTCGTCCATTTTTGTTTTTCACAAATGCCTTAATGAAAAGCAAAGTTTAATTAAATAGTCTAAGCGATTTTACAATTTAAAGTCAAAACAGCAGTGCCACCTCGTCATCTGCAGCACAGACTTTTCTAATACTAGAACGGCTAAGCAAAATCGTACTTCCGGTTTGGCTCTCATCAGTGACCTGGTCTATTTTGACTTTTTTTGTAAACAGTAGCAACAGTAAAATAATAATTATTGTTAATTGTTAATTTTTAACATCACTTATCTGGTAAATTAGGCCTTAAATTGCTTTTTGATATAGCGTCGGTTGATATAAAGCGTTTCTTGCGTGGCGCTAAAATTTCGCAGATTTACACTGTACTAAAATTAAGCCATGGTTCGTCCACAGTATAAATAATGTAATTATTTATACTGTGGTTCGTCATCGTAAACTCTAATTTTCCAAAGCGCTACTCTAAAGCTAAGCGCAAAGCACCAGCTTATTCACGACCTTATTGACGGTTGTTCCACTCGAATCACAGAATGAAACCGTCACAGTGGAAAACAGGTCCAAGCGCTCAATCAAATCATGTTATATTTATTTAGTTATCTATCTAAGGCAGTGGTTTTCAACCGGGGTTCCGCGGAACCCAGGGGTTCCGCGGGCGTCGGCCAGGGGCATAGTTCGAGAATTCGCATTTTACGAATTTTAAGAATTTTTAAAATTCACGAATTTTAACGAATTTTAAAACTGCAGTTTTAAAATTCGTAAAAATTCGTAAAATAATAAAACAATAGAATTCTTTGCCATGGCAACGAATTTTATTAATTGTTTACTTTTAAACTTTTTAAGCAAGTAAATGTCAGTGTCATAGGCAATCAATCAGCCGTAAAAGATAGGCCTAGCTGACTAGCAACGCAATAGTACTGATGTTCAGCTACTGTTCTACTTGGAGTCTTGAACTTCGATTTCTATCATAGTTGGGGTGTGTGACTGTGAGTGTCAGTCAGCAGGACGAAAAACCACCAGTGCCCCAGCTCCAGTGTGAGCAGTCAGTCACTGACACAGCTTGCAACCAAACATGGTTAAAAAGGGTTGGCAACGTTCACCGAGCTGTGTCTTCTACTTCATCGTCCTCTGAATCTGAGTCAGGAACAGCCCACTGCTCCCACTCGACTCTGGTTTCTGTATTTTCGCCATATATGTAAATGCTCCCGAATTGGGGCAGAACAACCAACAAATTCCTTGTCACAAAAACTACATTGTATTTTTGGATTACCCTTTCCTTCTCCTCCAAAATTACTACATACTTCCACTCTGGTCCATGTTCTTTCATCTCTAAAAAATCAGATTTTAACTCGTTACGTAAAAAACTTTTACATTGAAGTTTACATTAAATTCTAAGCAGAAGCTTAACACAACAAATCATGACGTCATCACATTTGTTGTTGCTGCTTCGCTGTTTTTGCAAAACGCCACTGTCAATGTAAAAAAAGACCTAACAATGGCCCAACGAATTTTTACGAATTTTTACGAATTTTAAAATTGACCAAAAATTCGCGAATTTTTACGAATTTTAAAACCGAAAGTCACGAATTCTCGAACTATGGCCAGGGGTTCCGCGGCAGTTTAAAATAAAATTTTAAAATATCAACTGAATAATTCACAAAAGGATTAGCAATGAGCAGAATTCTTCATAGCTTTCAGTCATTCTTGCTTGACACAATTCTATATTAAAGTAATTAACATCATTAGGCCTACGTGAACGTTGCATTTTACATGTCGTTATATTACATGCATACCCATATATACATGAATCTATTCATGACTTTTAATTTGGAAGAGACATATGCGTCAAATGGGAATTATTATTTTAATGAATGATCACAACTCTATTATTTTTATCTAGTTTCCAAATGGCATTCAGACAAAGTAGGCTACCAGGACATTTAACCATTTATTTTACCATTTATTTTGAACCATTCCAACAGTCTCAACAACTATTTTCCATCAGTAGGCTACCTGTTCAGCAGTAGGCCTACGACTGGGTTATATAAACCCATTTGTAGGAAATAATTCTTCTTTGGATCAGTTCACTTTGACAGAGAATAATTCGCTGAAATCGCGACTGATTGAATGCTCAACATGCAGAGGTAGACTTGGACTAGTTTTGGATATTTGTCGAACAGGAATATCCTCTACTATAGTTAGGCCTACCTATTCGAGTTCGGATTTTCTGCCATGACTACCACAAAAAAACAAAAAGCGAGAACGAATCTTGTCTGTTGAGGACGAATTATTACGGGTGTGTGAGAATTAAACTGTTACGCTGAAGCCACCAGGCACAAATTTTACACTAAACTTGATGAAAGTTACTCGCAGCACAGCGTTTCTATAACACTGTTGCAGAATATATTTTAATATTTTATCCATCTGTCGGAAGTAGTAGCTGGCGAAGTACAATAAAAGTGCTGTTGTTCAGTAGCATTACTTTGTGCACTACACTTGAGTGCTAAAGTACATAGTGCTAAAATATACACAGCAGCAGAGGTGCAAATAACTTATATTAAAAGTTCAAAATTCTTAAATCTAAATATTATCCCAACATTATATTTATTTCTATCAATTTCGGATGGGTGAAACGCGCTGGGTTCCGTGAACCAATGAGCGCTTGTGTAGGGTTCCGTCACTGCAAAAAGGTTGAAAACCACTGATCTAAGGTATGTGTATATTATAATTGTATTGTAACCGATAACTTATATAGCGCCACTCAGATCAGCGGCGCTTTCAACCCGCATCAATGCCAGCACCGGCAAAAAAGGAAGGTTTTCAGACGTCTACAGAACTGGAGAGGAGAGAGGGCAAGAAGCTCTTGGCAGAGAAACAAGGGGAGACAGTTCCAAGCAGAGGGGCCAACATAGGCAAAGCGCCTCGATTGTGCCTTGAAAGAGCGCATACAAGGATATGTATAGGCTGACGTATCGCCTTATTGTTCCTTTCACTATCACTGTGCTTCTCTAGTTTCTAAGCATTGTTGTTTGTTAAATAAGAGTGGACAGCTGGCCCAGTTAAGTACAGTGGTTAAAGCGTTGGCTGCGCCGCATGCGTGAGCGTGTGAATCGTTTCTGATCTTCTTTCAGAGACTTAACTCTTGGGCTAACACGGTCCGTATAGATAGAAACCTCAAATGGCGATTCGAACTGGCATTTGTGGCGAAGGATCTCATCCAATCAATTCATTGAAAAATGAGCAGGGTCGAAGCCATACGGTCGCTATAGAAAATCGTGCACATTTACATTTACGGTCGTCGTAACTAATAAAATAAAATTACTAAACATGCTAAAACGTCTCTGTGCTGACTTCACAAGGTGGCGCACTATAAAATGACTGACTACAACGTTAGCTGCAGCCTGCACCGTGCTCTTCAAAAGGGCAGCTGACAGTCCTGCGTACTTATCAAAACAACTTTGATCTCAAGGGCACATGAACCTCAGCACACCAGAACTTGCAGAAGATCGTCATGCAGACTGACAGACAGAGCTAGTGTAATGATTGCCAAAGCACTGTTACCATAATTCACAAAAGCAAAGACAGACAGACAGACAGACAGACAGAGACAGACAGACAGAAAGACAGACAGACCGAAAACATACCGAAAGAAAGACTGAAAAAGTCGTGCAGAGGGATTTTAAGCAGGAGTGAAGCGGTTATTCTAAAGCACGCACAAATGTTTCCTACTCATATACAGCAACATCAAAAAGTCTAAAATCCATATTAAAACCCGTTCACGTTTATTCAAATCCACCTGATGGTACATCCTCAAGATCAAACACAACACAGATCATGGGCACAATAACTCAAGCCGCAACGTTAACACAAACCGAGGATTTCACGCTCTCTATCTACATCATACAAATTATGTACACGTAACAACAACACAAGCTAGAATACAACGTTCATGGAATTTTCTTCAATCATCGTAAGCGTACACCTCATCATGTGATCGAGACAAACCGACGTAAGTAAGTCAGTCATTCACAGATGACACAGTACAACATTTCAACACTTTGACACTTTATTACTGTTACGCATTTATAAAGCGCCACTATAATAAGACCCACTCATCAATCGATGGCACTGAGCAATTGTGAGTTAAGGACTTGCTTAAGGTCCCTACACAGTAACCGTCTCAGGGGAGGAGGATCGAACCCATAACGTCCGCATTACAAGGCGAACGCTCTAACCAATCGGCTACCCATGTCCCACGACTGAATTACACCCTGAAAGACGAGTCTAAAAGTACAGTAAACTTCCCAACACATTCTGCACTGAATTCGTACGCATATGTTCACGTTAACACATTCTTCAGACATAAAAGTGGCTCTGCAATTAAAATTAAATGTATATCTAAATTCAACATAGATCTTGAGGCTTCATACAGATGCTGGTTGCATGGGGTTCGGATATGCTGCCTCTATTCTTGGAATTAACACAGATTGTTCAAGATGCATAAGAAAGCATTGGTCGATGTTGTCTCAACTAATTTTAAAAGTCTTATCATTGATCAACCTTTCTTTTTGTCGGTGCTGGCACAGACACAGGTCGAGAGTGCCGCTGATCTGAGTGGTGCTATATAAATGTTTGGTTACAATTACAATTACAATGCTTCTCAACTGATTCGAAAACTGATCCATATACATGTCATAGTGCATTTGTAATGTTAGCACATTTCTGGTGTATATAATTATATTAATTTGCGCCTTACAAATCGTCATATAATAACAATTATAATAATAATGATCACACACCGAGCAACGATACAAGAATTACTGTACATATACGTTTCAAAAAACGTCTTCCCTGTGCAGCACATCTTTGGAAAACTAATTCCTGCTTATGGCAGAATTTATTTCTTGTTTCTGGATAACAATTGGAAGAAACCAACAAATCGAAACGAATGAGCAGACTACTGTAAACAATGCAACACTATGACCGACAAAACCTGGGCAAAGCACGAGTATCAACAAGAAAATCATGTCACAACTGATTACACTGCTATATCACAAATACGACAATCGTACATTTCTCGTGCAGCGCGTTGCTATCTCGGATTTAGAAAATGAAATCCTAGCATACCTAGAATGCAGTGCAGGGATCGACATTCACCTGCTCCTTGCCTATGCCAACAAGGAACAAGTCCCGAAACCCTTTAACAGAGGAGGACCACTCCACTGCAACTTTCCGGCTTCATGCAGTTATGAAGTTCTACTGCTTAGCCAATGCTACTGCAATAACTAACAACAGTGCTCAGAGAGGCAGTCATTGTTTTAGTCTATCATACGAGCACAGATGATCCAACCTCTCCCCACTGCCTTATCATCCCAACGAGTCCTCATTTTATACCCTGGGTGCTCGTTGGGCACTGAACCTCTGGCATACCGTTCTTTCCCAGTGTGGACTTGAACCCCTAGCTCTTGGTCCAGCAAACTAACAACTAGTTCACCCTTATGAATTAACAAATGCAAAAGTTGGCACACAGCGTCTACCCCAGTCGGCTCAAATGCAAACCCGAGTTCGATCGCAATTCACTCAAACTAAGTAACTTCAACTGCCATGCTTCTTTCATACTGCTAACCTCATTAAACACAGGCTGGCTTCTAAAAACCGTCACTCGGTGAAAACTGCACTCAAAACATTAACGAAAACTCACGACATAACGATACATCAGAACATCTACCAGGTTAATGTTAATAATTTTAACAGCGCCCAATCGGATGGGCAAAAACCCCGACGCTTCAAACCCGAAAGCTTCGACGGGCAACAGCAGACTGTTGCAATCGATGGATGTCCTATCAGACACAAACTGTAACAATGTATGTCGGCACATCGACCGCTGTACATCACACACACACACGTAAGTTCATATAGTTGAATCAAAAGCTACGGCGGTGCAGTCATCATTGTCAGAAATACCAGTGCTGAAATCGTTCCTAAATCTGCAGTCTGCGTTCTCCAGAATGCTACAATTGTTTAAATCTGATTCTTCGTTAATAAATTCTAGTCAGAGCTTCGCTGCGTCTTCCTTCGACTCGATTCAACGTCAGTTAACAGAGGTATCGTCTGAAAAGCAATTGGAAAACCACTGTACAGCCTAACAGTATGATGTTCAAAGTTCTGGTTCATACAGCATTCTTTCCACTTAACCAGTTGTAAAAGAGACATGATTAATCAAACTAACAGTTGTAGATTAGATTTGACTGATGCATGTAGTCAGTGTATGAGCTATCTGACGTTGCTTGGAGGTCAGTGTTTAATCTAGACGTCTTTGGGGGGGGGGAATTCCCCCCAGGATTGAAGTTTCCCCCCAGAGCTCAGCAATATTGTAAGGTAGAGACCTTTTTGGGGGGAAATTCCCCCCGAGAAACCTTGTCTCCCCCCCAGAACAGAGGGACTAGATTAAACACTGCTTGGAGGTAGTGCATTTTAGCGGAAACTGTTGGAAAGGCCTACAGTTGTCCAATTACGTCAACTGTGAGAAAAGCCACTGAGCAATTATCGAGCTTCACAGACCAGTCGAATCCATTTTGAGTCACGATAGTGCACTCGTTGATATTATTGAGTTAGAACTGCAACCGATGGTTTCTGGTATTTAGATACTGTGAGGTGTTGTGTTGTGAACTGCTTGTCTTATAAAAATGAGAAAAAAGCTCAAAGACCGTGTCTAGTTTTGAGTTGCGCCCCACTGCCGATCAGAGGAGCTGATAGCTCGAGGCTCGATCGTCTCAGAACTCTTCGAAAGCATTTTCATTATAAGTGGTTACCATAGCATGGGTTCAGTGTCTCGGGATATGAATGAACTGGTGAGTGGAGCAGGAGGAGTTCTACGCTATTGAACAATTTCAGCCAATGACGCAGGCAAAGCAATCGAAAGACTGATTATTTCATTAGGTTACCTACATCGGACTACTTCTACTTACTAGCTAAAACTTTCTTCCTTTCCACCGACTGTTGGAGCTCGCCGTTTACGACTTCGGTCGATAATGGAGAAGCCGACTGTGATGGTAATGATGATAATTCTGCTGGTAATGATGTTACTGGAGAAAGTTCCCCGACCTGGGTTGAGTTATTTCCAGGGAGCGGCACGAGTTCTTTATTAGGTTTCAGTGCCTCGGGGTTCGAATGCACCAGCAGGTCTATGGCCTTAAACCTCTCCGACAGTGACGCTAGTTTTGAATTCATCATCTGTTAATAAACGAAAAACACTGTAAGTGGTAAAGTCAAAGAATTTAAAACTTTATGAAAATTGTCAAAAGACAAGTCCAAGAATTTACCAAATAAATTGTCAAAAGCCACGTCAAAGAGTTTAATAATTGAAAGCTTTTATTTATGCCACAAAGACATTAAACATTGACAGCACAACTTCACACTGTAATGAAAGGCTTCATTGGCTTCCCAGTCGCTTTTAGTACACTCTCGTCATTAAAGTCTTAAGCAAAGAGAAAGCAAGTTCAGCTTGTTGTCCAGAGGTCATTGCACTCGCTGAACAATGGACTAATAGTGTGTCCTAAATCACATACAACGTTGTCTACTTTGAGTGGTGCTATATAAATCTTCAATTACTTCTAGATAATGCCGTGTGTTAAATCGCATTTAACGTTGTCTACTGCTAAACAATTTTGTCTGGTGTTGAAGTCAAACTGACTCAAAATGTCACGGCAGTATTTGACAGAGAAAATCGTGTTACCCCTACCACCATTTAAACTGTTATAGGTGCTATATAAATTAATCAATCAATCAATCAAAACATACATACATCTAACAGTTTATTTTGTCACTATTCTCACGTTCAACACTGTTTACCTCGATGTTCAATTCAGTCACGTTCTCGAGATCAGCGATAGAAACGTTGACTTTGTTCAGTCCTTCTGACAAAGAAGAGATTTTCTTCTCATGTCCAGAGATCTAGAAACCAAATCACACCCAATTCAGCGCAGTACAAGAAGGAGCAGTTCCTGCATGTGTGGAACATGGTAGCTGATTGGTTGAGCGCTTGCAAATAATTTCTGCCTTGGCACGAATTTCAAGCCCAACCTCTCGTCTGACAACCCAGCATGCTAACTACTTACTACCCACCCTATCGTGCACCCCACAGTAAAGCACTTCATAGAAGACCTGAATTCTGCCTACACAACCTGTCCAAGGTCACTACACCGAGTACATTCAGCAGAACCAAACTCGCAGTCGTCAGATTACACAGTCAGCACACTACTGAATAGACTACCACCAGACCAAAGTACCAAGTGGTGCATTGTCAATGGATATGGATTGGCACAATTATAAACAGAAGATGCAGAATAAATACCTGAGCCTGTACCATCGTGATAAGTCCATCTATCTGAGCTTTGTACAGCTTCATGTCGCTGTCCTTCGAGGCATTTCTCTGTCCGTCCAGCTTCAAACAGACCACAGACTCCTTTTATAACACGCTTCAACGGCTTCATTGCAAACATTGACCTTAGTAAATATGTGAATTAATTCAAGCCTCGTAAAATCTTAGAAAACCAATCGCCACGTTATGTTAGGCAGCCACATTTCACGGCCTCTGACAGGTTGTTAAAAGCCCCTATATAAATGATCAGACACTTCCATACTGCACTTAGGAAACACAGAACCATGTATGAATGGAGGGGGATAACCCAAATGCATGTTTGCGAGGGGGTCTACTGATAATGTGCGTACACATAGAAAACGGGGGGGGGCCTATAATTTGTCTATATTGGCCTTCAAATTGATTGGCCTTCAAATAAGCTACAGTTCAGTTTCTTCAGCTATCAGACAATTATTACAGGAAAAGTAATGTTTTATTGTTTCTGCCTGGAATAAATAGACCGTTCTATAGGATGGGGGTATGTCAAGCGTATGTACGCAGGCGGGGGTAGTAAAAAGTACACGTGCATACAGGGAGGTGGTCAATTTTACCGGTTTTCTGCGCACATAGTAAATGGATCAAATTTTGACCCACATTGACCAAAACTCTAACACGATGTCTAATTCTGTACGAAACGAAATCACTTTCTCGTTTCTTCAAAACCAAAACAGCAGATGTAACAAACTCTAACCATATTCTGCACGAGCGCGATGACAGTTGATGTGATTTCAGTTTCCGATGGCGACTGGGAAGTTGGTCGAACCTCGAGAAACGTGACACGGGTGTTCAGAAGGGTTGTGTAGTTGAACAATTCCAGCACAGACGCCTAACACAACAGGAAGGTAACGACATCAGACAGGAAAGAAAAAATAACAAATTATGTTTTACACAGTTTGATACAGACGTTTTAGAGTAGTAAACTGAGCCATTTCCTTACCTGTTGTGCATTGTATCGAGTCTTTAAGTCTTCGATCTGCGCATAGAGAGTAGCGTTGATCAAACTCAGATCCTTCACAAGACTGTGCACCTTCAGAAACAGACAACAAACCTTAGTAAAGGACACAACGGTACACCAACACGACAGTTCACTACAACTACCTCGTCACTACAACTACCTCGTCACTACAACTACCTCGTCACTACAACTACCTCGTCACTACAACTACCTCGTCACTACAACTACCTCGTCACTACAACTACCTCGTCACTACAACTACCTCGTCACTACAACTACCTCGTCACTACAACTACCTCGTCACTGGGTAGGGGGGAAAGAGTAATGGTAACACTCATGGCCAGGAGAGCATTAGATCGCGGTTCAATACCCGTAACCCCCTCTAGGGCGGCATCTTACACGGCTGCCAAACCGTGTGTTTAATTAAGATCCTGATTGTACTGTCATGTTTGAATTAATCTTACTGCGTACTTGTCAGTTTGAATTAATACAGAAGATTATTATTATTATTATTACTATTATTATTAAAACTGTTCCCTTTTGCCAGACTTGACCTGCCAGTAGATATTTTACAGATTTTAGTAGATATTTTACAGAGGTGCTATATAAATTAACTGAATGAATGAACAAGAGAAGTTGCCTATTTCTTATCGATTATTATCATTCACATCTGGTCTTAAGCTCTAATTAAGATCTTACTAATTAAGATCTTACTAATTAAGATCTTACTGGGGATTTAATCGAATCATCCGTAGTTGATGTTTCAGGGCTTCCCAGGCTCTCCTTTTCGGTAGACGACTTCGGCTTGTTATCCAGCTGCAAGTCACAAGATTCTTTTGTAACTGAACATTGATATAGCACCGCTAAATGCGTAAAAACCAATCAGAGGTGCTCTATATGATGTTAAATGTTATCACGAACGAGAATATTACATCAGTTAGCAAAACAATGCACGATAAACAAGAAGAGAAGTTTAAAAAAATGTTCATCTTTCCGAGTTTCATCCATTTTTTATCTATCAATTTAGCGCAGAACTATCTAATCCAATCTAATATTATTTAATCTAATCATCCAAATAAATAAGAAAAAGATCGTCTAATCACATCCTATATTCCGTATTTTCGCGAATATAACCCGCGGGTTATACAAAGTTTTACAAACGACGCACCCTAGATGCGTGGTATATTCGTGGGCGTGTTATATAAATTTAATATTACACACTCTGTACAATGGATGTCCTCGAAATCGTTAAAACATGAAGTCCGACATCATTCGTTTATTATTACCGGGTATTATCAAAATAGAACAGTCAAAATAGACAAGCGCCAGACAAGATAAAACAGAAATTTTGAAAATACTTTCATAAATGAAGAAGTTACAATTTTTTTAGCAAGACCAGGTCACCCGATATTTTTCATCCCACTTCACGCGTTCGGACCATGGACGCATGTAAACTCGTGTCAAAGTCGGGATTTCCTTTACCAAAGCACTTTATTTTCTTCATTTGATACATGAGACAGTTTTTCATTGTCAGATTCATCAAAACTGTCATCATTTTGACCTAATTTCTCAAGCAAACAGCAAGTTTATTTCATCCCAGAATCCGCTAGTCTATCCGCCATCTTGGGTCATTCAAATACGCAATAGATTCAAGAGTCCATTTTTATTGGTTGAATTACGTATTTACGTTCCCATTCTAAAAATATCCCACTCATTTCTGTGCCTAATTATATTATCTTGGCCTATTTGACGTAAAGTTTCGAAAATATAACGCTTTTGGTAGGTCAACGAACGTTATTCAAATGTTATACGGCTAGCCTACGCGTTAGTACATATGTTTAGATGCCCGTTTTCATTGGTTGAATTACGTATTTGGGTTCCCATTCTAAACATATCTTCCACTTATTTCTGTACTCAAGTATATTATCTTGGCCTATATGACGCAAAGTTTAAAAAATATGCTTTTGATAGGTCACCAGACGTTATTACAATAGTAGGCTACACAGCTATTACACTATAGTGCACGGGCGTTGTTTAGGGGTTAATCCGTTCAAAGTCACTATATAGCGCTATAAGTTTTCCGACAGGGGAGACCTTACCTTGTGAAGATTCCAGTAAAGAAGTAGTAACAAGGTAATTTTCGAATACAGGATTTAAATGTGTACAGAAAATTTAGATAGAAAACTTGATTGCAATGTTCGCTTTTTTCACGATTCTTCACTTTCTTTGCAAAAGAAATTTTTATCAAATAAATGATTTTTATTTGCGTCTAATAGAAACAGTTACGACTATATTCGATTAGAAATTTTATTAGGTTAAGTAGCACTAACGTTAGACGTTTTCGTCTATTACTTCGTTGGTGGACGCCTGAAAATACGTGCGTCTTATAATCGGGTGCGTGATATATAATTTTATTTTTACACAAACCCTTAAAAGTAGCGGGTTATATTCGTGTGCGTGTTATATACGAGTGCGTGTTATATCCGCGAAAATACGGTTATTTAATCCAATCATCCAAATAAACAAGAAAAAGATCGTCTAAGTGATTAATAACTTCACAGCAACTTGTGAGACTGCTATCTTCCTTATGATCGAATCAGTAACATCTGCATGATCAAAAGCTAAATCAGAAACTCGTTCCTGATCGAAACGGAAATCAGCAACTTATTCACGATCAAGAGATAATTAGTAAATTTTCCCTTTATCATCAAACAGTCACGAAATTTTAAAAAAATTTCAAAAACAATTTCTGTTTTAAATAAAAAATTCAAAATACCTGAAGACTTTGAAGGCGAGCATCAATGTCTATGAGCTGTTGCTCAGCTTTATCTTTGGCATCCTGCAACTGTGTTACACCCTGCTGCATCGTCTGTAAATTACTCCCAAGCTCCGCAACATTCTGCAAAGAATGACACAACCACAATTGAGATATGATCCTAAAAACTAACGGGCAAGATCTTAATAACTGAGCCAGATCTTAACAACAACTGACCTAGATCTTAACAACAACTGACCCAGGTCTAACCAACAACTGACCCAGGTCTTACCAACAACTGACCCAGATCTTACCAACAACTGACCCAGATCTTAACAACTGACCCAGATCTTAACAACAACTGACCCAGATCTTAATAACAATTGACCCAAATCTTAACAACAACTGACCCAAATCTTAACAACAACTGACCTAGATCTTAACAAACTGTCAGCAAGTAAATTATTATCTCTAAATTGTCAAATCAGAGTTTGAATTTCAGTGCATCTAACAGTAATCTCATTATTCAAAATTGTTACGATCATTAAATATTTCCACCCAGAGTAGAAAGGATCCGTCAGGAATGGCAAAAATTAGGTTAAGACTAATGATCAGGTATTGTGTATTGTCTCAGCACTTGTTTGCAGCCATCTGAGAACTTGCTTTAACAGAATGCAATGGGTTAATTTTTATTGTTACCAATATTATTTTCTATTACTACATCAATTTACTGAGATACGGCAAATGCAAAACAATGCTAATAAATTCAGAAATTATCTGATTAAAATGCAGGGTCAGATCTATCGATCTGCCCAATGACCACAGTTTTCAATGCAAGTGGCCATCTCCAGGTGAAAAGCATTCTTACACTAATGGCGCTGTGGAAGTTACAACGTTTGACGATGAAATTGGATCAGCTACCTTTGACAGGTCTTTCACTTGCTGTGGCAGAGACTGGACCAGAACAAGCTGCGGAACGTTTGCCACGCTCTGACTCAGGGATTTTGTCGAAGTATCCAGTTCCACCACCTTCAGAAAGGAACGCACATGGTTACGAGCTTTACCACAGATAACTTCATTTTATATCTTTACTACATCTGAAAATAATTTACATCTTTATCACGTTCGCAGTATTCCAGAGCTGGCGAGCTGGACTCTCGACAAAGGGACAGAGGTTCATATCCTCAACACAACAAAAAGGTATTTAAAGATTCATCTGACAAACTCTGTTATATAAAGTATACATTGGCCATATCCATACTCTGTCAGTGGAAAGATCAGGCAGCAAGGGCGAGGACTGGCCACTTGCGCTCATGTGCTAAAGCTTGGAATACCACGTCGATAACACAGCACTGCCTCTAAAAGCACTAACTGATTAAACTCTGTATTCTTTAATGACATTTAACATTGTTCAGGCTATTGTAGTGAGCACCTCCAATCAACGTTTCTTGAAGCGGTTCAACATAAATTTCCAGTTACAATTGCAGACCTGGTTTCGTAGCGCGGTGATGTTTTCTCGAAGTTTGTCCAGACCCTGGTCTCCGCTTTCCAGCTGACTCAGTCTGGTCCTCATCTTTTCGTGGTCGTCCATGAGATCGTGGAACTCACCAGGAACGTTTGCGTTATGCATTTCCACTACAAGTTAAAATAAGTCGTCAAAAACATTTACTAATTCGGTATTACAATTATCAATTGACAAATTTAACAACTTCTTAAAGATTAGTAACTCACAATTATATCAACTGACCCTTTGGTTATCTATTACTGAAATCTCCCTCTCTGAATTTTAAACATTTTTCAAGCACATAATTATGTTTGGGGTCTAGTTTTGCACAATCTCAGAAGCCCAAAAGCTACACAGTGGTATAAAAGCGAGCCGGTTCAGATGAGTTTCGAGTCCGACCTCTTAGAGTTCTTTCAGTCGAACTGAGTTACCAGTAGAATATTGCCTCTAGTTTTACTTAAACATAACCAACAGCTGCTGCTCAGTTTACTAAACAATGATACTGCAATAAGTTTCACTCTCCTATCAGATTCTTTCATTCTGACCTGGCTTTTTCAACAGATTATAATTCTTGACTAAGGCTTCACATGAAGTGTTCTTCAATCTATGCCTTGTGCAATACAATAAAACAAGTCACTTGATTAGATAGTGGCAATCATCATATTTTCCTATTGGCAATTATCATACACATATCATAGTTTCATATTGGCAATTACCTTTGCAAAGTCTGCCAAAATGGCCTAGCAACTTTTTAAAGGCAGAATGTACTTTTTTACAGAATAAAGGTAGAACACACCTCTGTCAAGCTGCATCCGCAGCTGGTCCACGTCCCTCTTGAGCGTGATGCACATCCAGACAAGACCGCCAATTCCAATCAGACAAACGATGAGGAGGAAACCCCAGCAAAGGGTAACGCATAGGGAACAAACATTTGAATGCCCTCGTCTGTTTCAAACAAACAAACAACATCAGCAACTGAAGCATCCAAGCCGAAGCATCGTTCGGAAAAAGCACGTTAAAAAATAAGAAACAAAACAGAAATAAAGAGGCGCATGTCAAAAAGATGTACGTATGCTTGCAGTTTACATTTCATTACAACAATTATCCACACTTTTGCTGGACTTCACAAACACAATACTCCCATGTGATTTCCATGAAGTGACAGTAATTTTACCAATATGCCCTAATTTCCGCAAAGTACAAGGAATTTCCATGAAGCGCCAGTAACTTACATGAAGTGACAGCAACGTTCACCAAAGTGGCAGTACCTATACATAAACACCCAATTTTAATACTTTCCACAAACTGCAAAATCAGTTTCATAGACATCACAGTTGTCTGAATCATAATAAGGCTACTGATTTCGATGGGCTAGAGCAGCGTTTCCCAAACTTTTTTTGCCAGGGAACCCTTCTCATCTTTTTTTATTATGGCGGAACCCCAACCTGAACTAAACGTATTGAAGCATGTGTAGCGCCTGAGAAGCATACTAATATAGGCTAACTAAACACACACCCATATAAGCAGTTTATAAAAACAATTTATTATCTCTTATATCAAATGTTAAAGTGCAGCTTATAAAAACAATTTATTATCTCTTATATCAAATGTTAAAGTGTACAGTTTTAAACAACAAGACTTCTGGAGCACAATATTGGGAGTACATGAAGTTTTAATACGTGTACAGTGATTTCGTGTCTTCTCGTGACAATTTTTTAAATTTGGTTTAATAATAGAAAGCTGGATTCTTATGCCAGGTGCAGAATTTAGTCAATTTCTGTATTTGGTTTTCGTTGCAGTATATTATCAGAATCCAGTTTCGCACAAATGCGTTGTGGCAAATGGCAGAAGCACCATTAAACCACATTTCGCGACAGTGGGGTATTCTTTAATTAGCCTGATCCAGAAATTGATTCATGACAGTTCAGTGAAAGTCTGCTTCAATTGCGAGTCCGACGTAATCTCAATAAGAAGTTCATAATCTTTATTACAAATGTTTGCTGGTTTTTCGGCTACTTTGAATGAGTTTCGAATCCAATTAATATCACCCTTTAAAGGAGGAAAGTATTTAACCAAGTTCGCTGCCAGGTCGTGAATATAATCTTCATTTTTTGAACGAATGTTTTGGTCGAGAATACAATCCATTTCAACTAAAAACTCATATAGGGCCTAAGGTTGGAAAACAGTCCACATTACTAGTTTGAACATAAGCCCGGAACCCCTAAATTTCCTTATTTGAGGCAAGGCTCGATCCATGCCAGACTTTAATACCAGCAAATTTTAAAAAAAATTGCTAATACTGCTATATGATCATCAGATTCGGCTGTCCTTTTTTAAAACTTTTGCTTTAAATCATGTTCAGATTCGTTTCGTCGAGGTAACGATAAGAAAGATGGCTACGTCCATATTCAGACTTACAGCTCTAACACACATACATTCCTGCAGTGACCTCTATAATCTATAATTCTATATAATCACTGGACAGCTAAAGAGCACTGAAAGTTCAGATTATCGCTCAATGGGGCAAAATACAAGAGACGACCGACGACAGTTTTAAACTTTTATAAAACTTTTGTGTATTTTTAAAAGCTGCTTGGAATGTCTTATTCCAATGAAATTTCTCAATGAAAATTCTTTTAAATTACAACTTTTCGTGGAACCCTTGTCTTCCAAGGGTTCCGCGGAACCCACTTTGGGAAACGCTGGGCTAGAGGCAAATTTCAAACCCTGGACATCATAAGTGACTAAGAACAAGAAGCTCATCCTGCGTATGAAGTGTAAGCAACATCCGTTTTCTTAACCTCGACATATGAAGGCGGGTGGCCAGTCCTCTCCCTTGCAGTCTGATCTTCACACCGACAGTGTACGGTCCGTGTACTCATGATAGCTGAGTTGACTAGGGGCATAAGTGGAACAAAAATACCAAAACAAATTTCTACCCTGGCGGGGATTTGAACCCCCAACCCCTCAGCTGATAATCCAGCACGCTACTGCGCACCCCAACACGTCGCTAACTCCACCATTCGCAATTTGTGTTGCCCCTGATACAGGGCTTGACTTTCAGACTAGCTTAATCTGCATAATTTATCCCCCAGCCTCCTGCCTAGAAGGTACAGGGTGACAGATCCTGGCCTAGGTCACTTGGCAGGCTGCCTGGCCCATTAATATCAGTCAAAAGTCCATCAATTCAAACAGACATAATTTGAGTCAGTATCACAAACCAAATGCAACGTTTCTCATTCAGCATACAGCATACAGAAACACAATTAATTATTTATAGATGATTTTATAATTTCCAAATAATTTTTTATAATTTCAAAATATTTTTTACACCTCTATGTAATATTACTATGATAAATTACATCATCACATTTAGCACTGTTTGTTCCTCTATTAAGCATATGTAACAAAGCTGCACAGCCCTCATGAATAATTAATCAAACTAATGTCAAATTATAATTTAAAAAACTGTAATTAATACATCCAGTGAATTATTGACATAATCATAACATTAATATAATAACCATGCAGTATACTAATATGTTAAAAGTTTATTGAATAAGAACAAAAATATCACATGGAAATGTAATGAATGATCTGCAAGTCATAGAAAATCTCACAGGATTAATGCAGCACAACATCCATCCATCCATCCAAACCATCCACTGCCAGTCAATAACATTTCCAAAGCATACATATTGAAGCGCTTCCAGACCAGCAAAGGCAGCAGCCTGCAGGTGACTATAATTTATTTAATAGCAGAACAATGCACCATAAACTGTTATTATGAATTTCCACAACGGCGTGCAAACAAGGGTGTCGATCTGACATTTTATAACATTTCCTTACTTCTAATTCATGTATCTATGTCGCTCAGCTGATACGGACTTTTCATTACCCTACAATCCCGCAGAAAACTTCTAAAGACTGCATCAAGTATACGTACTTGCGTACAAGGGACTTTTCTGGCAAAATGAATTCTTCAATTTCAGAGGAATCTGAATCATTCCGAAGTAGTTCGTGTTTTCCGTTCCTCATTCTGCCGTTAGCCGAGCGGAAAGAGGGTGGCTGTTTACCATTTACGAGGGCGTCTAATTCTCGTCGTTTTTTCATTCGTTTCGCGGGTTTAAAGTCAACATTTACTTTTGTCTGAGAATCCATCTTTTATTATCCAAGTAATTTTGCGTTTGAAGTCCAGAACTACAGAACGATTAGAATTTTGGGGGTACTTAAAGCTGAACTATGGAATTAAGGAAGACATTTGCAATATCTCGTAACAAATGTAGACGCTTGATTCTATGTCTTCACTCCATAAACTTCGTATCTTTGAGGGTTGCGTGCGTTGCTTTTAAATTAGCAAGTATGTAAACGACTTGGAATCGGAAAATGAGCATTTAATGGAAAGTGTTTCGCTTTGTAATAAAATAAAAGATTTATATTTGGAAACAATATTACATCATCAAATCAAGTAACTAGAAAAATTTTTTATTTTCAATAAGCAATTAAAAATAATATTTAGTCGTACTCGTAATCTCCAGATTCCTACAGCGCCCAAAAAGCGAAGTGGCGGGTACTAGCTTAATCGCATGCGCTCAGTAAAAAATTGATATACAGATAGGATAAAGATGGGTTCCAGTTCAAGATCTAAACGGTCAGGCAGGCAGATAGTCAGACGGCTACGGTGGATGGTGTTTAGAATTGAGAGACAAGTGATAAAAGAGGAACCAGCTAGGCTAAGACTTATGAAAGAGCAGTGTTTTTGAGTTTTTGAGTGAGACTTGTGAAGAGATAAGCAGTCTTGTTGTCAAGACCTTAAACCTCAAGACCAAGACCAAGACCTTGAACTTCAAGACCAAGACCAAGACCAAGACCTTGAACCTCGAGACCAAGACCAAGACCAAGACTTTGAACCTCGAGACCAAGACCAAGACCAAGACCTTGAACCTCAAGACCAAGACCAAGACCAAGACCCAAAAATTCGAAATCAGGTCAAGACTTCTAAAAATTGTCAAGTCGGAATATTCGCTATTTTAATTAAAACATTAGTCTTTTATTTTATTCAAGCAAATTAACTTTAAATGCAAACTGCAGAGAAATCCGAATTTGTATTCAAAAGTCCTTCATGCAAACTCTTATACCAAATGCCTTTTGTATTTTATAAAAACCAATTCGCTCAGAATTTTCTGACCAAGACGTACGTGGTGGGCCTCTTAAAAATTCCGCCATGTGAAAAAATACGTTCTACGGGTGCTGAAGTCGCTGACACACACAGAGTAGCTTTTCAAGCACTGGATGTAAATGTACAGATAGTGAGTGAGTCCTTTTGAAATCTTCCCATGGTTTATCATACCGTCTGATACAGAATAACTGTTGCTGCTGCCAATGGGTTTTCCTGACCAACATGACTTTTATCCATCCATAGATATTGGTCGTATGATGAAAGCAGGCTTGATACAGAATTCTTGAGTTCTGTTAAATGACTGTTCATATTAATAGCCGGTGTCGCGGTCGACTCCTTCGATCGCAACGACGAACCAACGAAGGAACTATTAAAAGATCTTTATTTAAAAATAAAGTCGATTAAGTGTAGAGTAAGTCAACTCGTCTATCAAATATCACAATCGTAGACAGCACACAGGTTGGCTGGTCTCGATTGAACGTTATACGATCAAAGTTTCAACGTTTACAAATCTTCGTCAAAAGGCCCTTAATGTACATCAGGTCTATCTTATATAGAGTTCTCCCGGATTCCAGAACGTTCTGTGACGTCACTGTACTTTTCCCTGGAAAGCCCTACTGAACATGTATATCCTTGTTGCATGCACCGAATTAATGTTGACAGCTTGCTGCAGAATTTTCCGTGCGTTGTAAACAAGCTTGTTGACACGTCGGTTTTCTTCCCTTGATGCATGCACCCGCGTAGACCACGACATTCCCTCCGCCCTCAGATGATGACACGTCTTCAGCACCATCCCGAACGGGTCATCACGATCAAGCCGGGCCTCCAGACTCCATCTCGACACAGCATATACAAACAAAACAAAACACATCAGTTAGTCAATTTATCCACACAATTTGCGGGCTCGATCCTTGTGTGTCGGGCCATTTCCCCCCTTCACCATCCGAGTCACAACCGAGAGAGGAAATCAGCCACCGTGTTCTGACGTCCAGGACGATATCGAAAGTCCACGTTAAACTCTTGCAATGCTAACGCCCAACGAGTCAGTTTCGCACTCTTAGGGCTTGCATCTGTGAGATAAGACAAAGGATTATGATCTGAATAAATGATTATCTTGGATAAGAATATCCATGACTTGAATCGTTTAAGTGCCCAAATTACTGCGAAAGCCTCTCTCTCAATTGTAGACCAATGCATCTGTGTATCTGTAAGTTTAAGGCTAGCAAAAGCAATTGGTTTTTCTTGACCTTCTTCGGTCCACTGAAACAAGCAACACCCGACCGCGGTGGCACTTGCGTCAACACTTAAACCAAATTCCTTAGTGAAATCAATGGTATGCAACTGTGTAGCTTTACTGAGATCATCCTTTAACTTATCTAGTGCTTCTTGATGCTTTTGCTCCCAAGGCACCTTCGTAGGTATGTTATCTCGTATCAAATCAGTTATTATCCGTGCTTTTTCAGCTAAAGCAGGTATAAAATTTCGAAAACAACTGAAAAAACCCATAACCTTTCTAACTTCTTTCTTTGTTGTTGGAGGATGGATATCATTGATCGTAGCGATCTTACCTGGATCAGGTTCAATACAACCTGACCCTACTATACCAAATTCTTCATCTTGATCAACAATTACTGAACAGCTATTGATCATCGCTTGTTCGAGTCGTTCATGGTATCGCTTGATCTTATTTGCGTGTAAATGTCTTTGTCTTCCCTCTATTTCTACTATATAAGAATATGGGGATTTAACCTTGACTACGGTAGCAGGTCCTTGCCATCGACTATAAAATTTAGAACTACCAAAATCTGGTGCTAATACTGCTACTTTATCTCCAACTTCGTATTTTCTGTCAGTACTACGCAAGTTATAATAATCTGCATACCGCTTGGTTTCTATATCACTATAGTAATCTGCATAAACTTTCGCGAATTCGAGGTTTTCCTTCAGTGATTGGAGATACTCTTCGGGTGATTTACCTAAGTTAAGAGGTACTTTTCGTTCGCCAGCCCACGATTCCTTCAACACACTAAGTGGACCCCGAGGAAGAGTTCCATAAACCATAGTGAATGGCGAAATATGAGTCGTGCCTGAAGGTTTTTCTCTAAGGCTCCACAGAACAAACGGTAACAATTGGTGCCATCCACGAGGATCAGATTGAGCAAGCTTAAAGATCATGGTTTTCAAGCTTTGGTTGCATCTTTCAACCAATCCAGCTGCCTCAGGATGTCCAGGGGTATTAAATCTGGGACTACAACCCATTCGCCGCAAGAATTCTTTCGTCAAACGACTGGTAAAGTTGGTACCACAATCAGAACTGATGATCCTTGGAATAGAAAAAGTTGTAAAAACTTGCAACAGAGCTTCACAAACTCCCTTTGCATTCAGCGATCTAAGAGGATACGCCATCGGCCAACGAGAAAATTTGTCCACCAGAACCAGAGCATAATTGTACTGGGGTTTCGATTTGTTGGATTCTCCAGTCACTACCATAGGGCCAATACAATCCATATTTAGATGGTTAAAACAGAGTTCATCCGCCCTCGGAATAGGAGTGATCGGGACTCGATCTGCCACTTTAACTGGAGTTCTTAGTTGACAAATTTGACAAGACGCACAATATTCGCGAATCCTCTCATCCATTCTTGGAAACCAAAAGTTTAATTTGATCCTGGCTCTCGTTGCCTTAAAAGCCATGTGCCCAGCACATGGGGCATCGTGTGCTACTCGCAAGACAACCTCGATTCTATCTTCCGGTAAACATAATTGATTAACCTTATGTCCCATAATTTCCCCTTTGTGGTACAGGAGGTTATTATCTATAAAGAAATTATTTTTATTCTGTCTCGCTTGTTGCCAGCAAGATATAAGACTGTGACAATTCTGTTGCTCACGCAATAAAGTATCATTATTCGCTACTCCCTCATCAGACTTGAACTCTGTTGACTCAACATCAAGAAAATTATCTGAATCATCAACTAGTTGCTCCTGAGAATATTCATTCACTTCTGACGGCAAGGATTCGTTGCTGTTAACTTCTAAGTTATCTTCTTCTGCCCCTTTATTTATTTGTACACATCGATCTACGCCAGCTACCATCACTACATATTGCGAACTATCCCTTAATAGGTCCACAACATGGGGTGTCAAAATAACCCGTTCATTTAGTTCAGGGACTGCAGCGAACATGACGCACAAAGATGGCGCAATGTTCGTCGTTCCTTCCATTGAATTAGCTAATTTCATTTGTAGGTATACTACATCTGCCTTACATCCTTCTCCCTGAAAACCAATTATATTAATCCGTTTAATCACGGGTAAGTTTAGTGACTCAATTAATTTCTTATCAATACAACAAATTTCTGCTCCTGAATCAGATAATGCTGGCTGAGAAGGGAGATCTTCAATCTGTACATTGATATACGACCTCTCGTGTAATCCATCAATACTATTCTCGTATACCCTTACAGCAGTTTCCAACCCTATTGGTTTAGAATTATCCAATAAATTCCCTTGCTTTACCTGTTCAGGTATCTCATGCAACACGTTGACCTTCTCAACAACTAAGTCGATCACTTCTTCAGTTGGGTTCCCAAATATACAAGTACTCACCTTTTTAGAACTTGGTTTGGTCTGGCACTCCCTTGCCCTATGACCCTTCTGATGACATAGGAAACAGAGACCCTTTACCTTGGCCTCCTCCTGAGACACCCTCGCACCTATCTTGGCTTCACCCCTTATTTCCGGTTTGGGAGACTTGGGTTGAGCTGTCTGGTTATTGACTTGAACATGTGGTTGACCTCTCGTCCAATTGTTATACTTCGGTGTCGGATGACTACGGCATACTAAGTCATTCCCACCATCATGCGACGCTACATAAATGTCAGCCGCATTAGCTATGTCTTCACAGCTCAACCACTCCTCTTTTTCTTGGGCCAAGATATAATCTAAACAAGCCTTCGACAAGGACTCCTTAAGCCGATCCGCAACCAATAAACTTACAAGTTTATCAAACTCATCAGTTATCTTTCTACTTTTCAAATAATACATAAGAGCCACACGCAATTTGGATGAATAGATCGTAAATGATTCGTCCGATGCTTTGTGCAACGACCAAAATCGGGCTCTAAGATTTGAAGGGCTTATCTTAAACTCCCTTAGCAAAAACTCCTTCAGGAATTTGTAGTCATGGAGCTGTGCCTCAGTAAGGCGCATGGTTAATGCCTTAGCTCTTTCACTTAAAATGGCTAGCAATAATTTTGCTCTAACATCTTCATCCACCTCATACACATTAAACAAACCATCCAAGTGATCAAAGAAACCTGGAATTTCTATAGGGTCGGAAGGAAATTTCCAAAGAATATTCTTGAGGGCATCACTATAACGCTTAGTACGACTTGCTAAAGAATCTCTAACATTTCGTTCTTCCTGCTTTTCCTTCCTCTCCCTTTCTTCTTTCTCTTTCCGTTCCTTCTTTTCTCTTTCTTCTTTCTCTTTCCGTTCCTTCTTTTCTTCCTCTCTCCTCTTTTCCTCCCTTTCTTCCTTCTCCTTCCGTTCCTCCCTTTCTCTTTCTTCCTTCTCCTTCCGTTCCTCCCTTTCTCTTTCTTCCTTCTCCTTCCGTTCCTCCCTTTCTCTTTCTTCCTTCTCCCTTTGTTCTTTCTTTTCTTCCTCTCTCCTCTTTTCCTCCCTTTCTTCCTTCTCCTTCCGTTCCTCCCTTTCTCTTTCTTCCTTCTCCCTTTGTTCTTTCTTTTCTTCCTCTCTCCTCTTTTCCTCCCTTTCTTCCTTCTCCTTTTGTTCTTCATATTTACGGATTTCGAACTCCAGACGGCGCTTCTGCAGCTCGTAATCCACTCCTGTTGGAGATATTGGACTACCCTTAAATTCCTCTTCCTCTTTTCCAATCTCCATGGCCCATTCTTCCATTAATTGATTTCGATCCCATGACATAACATCATCTTCGTCCCTTCCTGCCTTCATAAGATACACCCTAAGGCGCTCAGACGACATTTTGCGAATATTCGCTTGCATCTCTGTTGTCAACGCTTCCATTTTTACAAACAGTCAGTCAACAACAATCAACAAAAAAAAACAGACACCACGCGGCAAACCCGCCACACAAAAGGAAAATTCCACAACCCAAAGTGCAACTATGCAGTATCCAAAGAAGTACACTCGCCAAGTACGCAAAAACTATACAAGCTCACGCAAGTCTGGCCTCGATCACAACAATGGATCAAATTTCAAAGAAATAATCAGCAGATATTGAAAGAGAAATAATGGCTGCCTCCCACTCGGCTGCAACTCCACTCTCTTTTCTCCTTCTCAGCCACGACAACACCTAGGATCTTACCCGTATGTTGACTGCTGTCTTCTGCTGTCTCAGCCGAACGACGCACTTCGTCCGTCCGACTGTCGTATGCCGATTCACCCGTCTCCCACGGTAGAAAGGCGTCTCGATCCGCTCGCTGTCTGGAACAGACCGTCTCTTGATCCTCCGGGTTGACTCCTTCCTCCGCCGGCTCGCGTCTTCTTCACCGGATCCAACACCGATGATCCCACCGCTGCCACCAATAATGTCGCGGTCGACTCCTTCGATCGCAACGACGAACCAACGAAGGAACTATTAAAAGATCTTTATTTAAAAATAAAGTCGATTAAGTGTAGAGTAAGTCAACTCGTCTATCAAATATCACAATCGTAGACAGCACACAGGTTGGCTGGTCTCGATTGAACGTTATACGATCAAAGTTTCAACGTTTACAAATCTTCGTCAAAAGGCCCTTAATGTACATCAGGTCTATCTTATATAGAGTTCTCCCGGATTCCAGAACGTTCTGTGACGTCACTGTACTTTTCCCTGGAAAGCCCTACTGAACATGTATATCCTTGTTGCATGCACCGAATTAATGTTGACAGCTTGCTGCAGAATTTTCCGTGCGTTGTAAACAAGCTTGTTGACACGTCGGTTTTCTTCCCTTGATGCATGCACCCGCGTAGACCACGACAGCCGGTCTTGGTCTTGGTCTTGCGAGACCAAGACCAAGACCTTGAACCTCAAGACCAAGACCAAGACCAAGACCTTGAACCTCAAGACCAAGACCAAGACCAAGACCTTGAACCTCAAGACCAAGACCAAGACCAAGACTTTTAAAAACGAACTCGAGTGCACTCGAGACCAAGACCTTGGTCTCGAGGACAACAAGACTGGAGATAAGAAGAGGTAAGGTTTTGGTGAGCTCGTTACCGAGTTCATTGCAGTCCTACTCCCCACTAACTCAAGCATTGGCTTACACTTATAACTGTAACGACGATAATTCGCGCAAGTTACTCAGGGCGAGAATTGTAGGGGATTTGGGGTTCAACCCCCTAGTCTTCCCCAATTGTGCTAGTGTGATTATATTGTGCATATATTTTAGCATTTTCTTTCACAACTCACTTTGTGGGTTACTAATAAAGTAACGGTCTGGTTTATTGTGCGATTTGTGACTGTGTGAATTATATACTAATAAATTTGATGATACCATCACTTTAACGAGTTTAAGCCTTCTATGGCATTTGTAAACTTTCTTAGTTTGTACAACACGGATAAAATATTCAACTCCAAATGGATCAAACTCATAAAAGTCTGACCCCCTCCCAGTTTTTTCTACAATTCTCACACTGAAGTTAATCAATGTGGAGGACCAATGACAGTTCCTATCGATAACCTCTTCCGCAAGGTAGAGAATGGGGTCTCTCGGATGATCAATTGACCATAGGCCTAGCTGGCAGTAGCTGTCCTTCAGATCAAACACTCGATCACCTCGTGATCTCGTTTCATTGACGTTTTCTGAATTCAAAAAGGCGGTACGTATCAAGGAGGAAAGTCGTTCGTAACTTAGGCCTACCAAAACTTTTTGCCGAATTGGGAAGTGAGAATAATTTTCGATTAGCCTATATAGCAGACTGAAATTTGTTGTATCATTGATGTTAATATGCAGTTAGGCTTCATTATCATTGGGGTAGGCCTATTACGAATTTATGAAGCGCCACTATTTAATGACCAAGCACATCACTAACTGATGCTGAGCAGTTGTGAGTGAAGGACTTGCTCAAGGTCCGTAAACAGTAACTGTCTCAGAGAAAGAGATTCGAACCCGTACTCTCCGCGTTACAAGGCGAAGGAAGGAAGGGCGCTTGCCCAAAGTCCCTGTACATTGCAACCGATCATCTGGTCTAGACTCCATCTGATAGAAGATCTGCTAGCCTACGGTTGGTTGCTCTTAGGAAGAGAGAAACTGATAAACGGCGGAGTGGATTGATTTGGGGGAAGATTTAAGAAGAGATCAGGAAAAGAAAATGAAACTAGCGATCGTGTGTTTATTTGTTGTTTGCCGAATCTGTCTCATGACGAAGATGATTCTGGAAAATTTCCAAAATTTCAGCGTTTTAGTCATTTAAAATCTTGACGAATAATGGGCCTACACTATTATTGCACGACGTAGTAATAACAGTAGTAACTGTAGTAGTAACGTAATTGTTTTGATCATCCTTTTTTGGCATCGACGTATATACGTCGATGGTTTTTGGTATTTGTTTGTTGGTGACGTCATAGGTCTATGACGCTTCACTAAGTGAAGAACGTTGTACTTCGTCGCATCGCGTATTTGCAAATTTGAAATAATTGTTTTAACTTAGCGAATGCAATTATGTCAATGTTAACAAAAATAATGAAACCTAATGGCGCTGTGTGAGAATATACTTCGTTGGCGATTCTGTAGGCCAATGTAAATTAAGTAAATCAAAGCTGAAAATTTATGGCGTTTCGATACGAAGAATGCATATTCATCTCTAGTCCAAACATCAGGTAAATCTGCTGAAACACAAGGAAGTTGATCATCTTCCTCATTCCTAAGCCAAGATCCTAGCACAGCCACGAACAGGCTACGGCAGCGGAGCATCAGCTACTCTGGTAAGTCCTGACTTTGTCCAACTGTGTAACGATGACTAACTACCTACCTACTAACACCGAAGAATGATAGCCCGCTCGGAACAACCTCACTCTGGGGAGCAGCTTTGGTCTAAAATGTGGGGGTACCAATTTTTACAGCCTAACACACTGCTATTAATGATATTTTTTAAATTATTATTATTTTCTTTTTTATTTTCTTAAATTTTATTATTATTATTTTGCCCCGAGGCACTCATAATCCTCACGAAATGGATGAGCTGGAGGAGACACACCCACATATTTTTTTAGGGGTTTGTTCGTTCTCTGTCGCAGTGACAGTTACTGGGCAGGAATATTTAGTGATCTGTATATTGAGCAAGTTCTAATGGACAGTGTAAAATCAGTTAGTAGGCTGACTAGAGGATGTGGTCTCTTGGAGCCAACCAGTCTGATCTGGCTATAGGCCTACTATCTACGCCTATATGTGGTGAAGTGCAAAGAAGAAGGCAAAGAAAAAGGTAAGTAAAAAGGCAAAGAAGAAGGCAAAGAAGAAGGCAAAGAGAATGTCAAAGAAGTCAAAGAGAAAGGCAAAGAATATAAGTAAAAAGGTAAAGAACAAGGCAAAGAACAAGGAAAAGACGAAGACAAGTAGGAAGGCAAGTAAAAATACGGCGAAGAACGCAACAAAAGCAAGAAGAAGGCAAAGAGAAGTCAAAGAAGAAGGCAAAGAAGAAAGCAAAGAAGGTAAGTAAAGCGGCAAAGAAGAAGGCAAAGAGAAGTCAAAGAAGAAGGCAAAGAGAAGTCAAAGAAGAAGGCAAAGAGAAGTCAAAGAAGAAGGCAAAGAGAAGTCAATGAAGAAGGCAAAGAGAAGGCAAAGAAGAAAGAAAAGAAGGTAAGTAAAACGGCAAAGAAGAAGGCAAAGAGAAGTCAAAGAAGAAGGCAAAGAAGAATGCAAAGAAGGTAAGTTAAATGGCAAAGAAGAAGGCAAAGAGATGTCAAAGAAGAAGGCAAGGAAGAAAGCAAAGATGGTAAGTAAAACGGCAAAGAAGAAGGCAAAGAGAAGTCAAAGAAGAAGTCAAAGAAGAAGGCAAAGAAGGTAAGTAAAACGGCAAAGAAGAAGGCAAAGAGAAGACAAAGAAGAAGGCAAAGAGAAGTCAAAGAAGAAGGCAAAGAAGAAAGTAAAGAAGGTAAGTAAAGTGGCAAAGAAGAAGGCAAAGAGAAGTCAAAGAAGAAGGCAAAGAAGAAAGCAAAGAAGGAAAGTAATGCGACAAAGAAGAAGGCAAAGAAAATCAAAGAAGAAGGCAAAGAGAAGTCAAATGGAAGGCAAAGAGAAGTCAAAGGAGGAGGCAAAGAGAAGTCAAAGAAGAAGGCAAGGAAGAAAGCAAAGAGAAGTCAAAGAAGAAAGCAAAGAGAAGTCAAAGAAGAAGGCAAAGAGAAGTCAAAGAAGAAGGCAAAGAAGAAAGTGAAGAAGGTAAGTAAAACGGCAAAGAAGAAGGCAAAGAGAAGTCAAAGAAGAAGGCAAAGAGAAGTCAAAGAAGAAGGCAAAGAGAAGTCAAAGAAGAAGGCAAAGAGAAGTCAAAGAAGAAGGCAAAGAGAAGTCAAAGAAGAAGGCAAAGAAGAAAGCAAAGAAGGTAAGTAAAGTGGCAAAGAAGAAGGCAAAGAGCGTTCAAAGAAGAAACCAAAGAGAAGTCAAAAGGAAGGCAAAGAGAAGGCAAAGAAGAAGACAAGGAAGAAAGCAAAGCGGCAAAGAAGAAGGCAAAGAGAAGTCACAGAAGAAGGCAAAGAGAAGTCAAAGAAAATGGCAAGGAAGAAAGAAAAGAAGGTAAGTAAAACGGCAAAGAAGAAGGCAAAGAGAAGTCAAAGAAGAAGGCAAGAAGAAAGAAAAGAAGGTAAGTAAAGTGGCAAAGAACAAGGCAAAGAGAAGCCAAAGGAGAAGGCAAGGAAGAAAGCAAAGAGAAGTCAAAGAAGAAAGCAAAGAGAAGTCAAAGAAGAAGGCAAAGAGAAGTCAAAGAAGAAGGCAAAGAAGAAAGCAAAGAAGGTAAGTAAAACGGCAAAGAAGAAGGTAAAGAGAAGTCAAAGAAGAAGGCAAAGAGAAGTCAAAGAAGAAGGCAAAGAGAAGTCAAAGAAGAAGGCAAAGAGAAGTCAAAGAAGAAGGCAAAGAAGAAAGCAAAGAAGGTAAGTAAAACGGCAAAGAAGAAGGCAAAGAGAAGTCAAAGAAGAAGGCAAAGAGAAGTTAAAGAAGAAGGCAAAGAGAAGTCAAAGAAGAAGGCAAAGAGAAGTCAAAGAAGAAGGCAAAGAGAAGTCAAAGAGGAAGGCAAAGAGAAGTCAAAGAAGAAAGCAAAGAGAAGGCAAAGAAGAAGGCAAAGACGAAAGCAAAGAAGGTAAGTAAAACGGCAAAGAAGAAGGCAAAGAGAAGTCAAAGAAGAAGGCAAGGAAGAAAGCAAAGAAGGTAAGTAAAGTGGCAAAGAAGAAGGCAAAGAGAGGTCAAAGAAGAAGGCAAAGAGAAGTCAAACGGAAGGCAAAGAGAAGGCAAAGAAGAAGACAAAGAAGAAAGCAAAGCGGCAAAGAAGAAGGCAAAGAGAAGTCAAAGAAGAAGGCAAAGAGAAGTCAAAGAAAATGGCAAAGAAGAAAGAAAAGAAGGTAAGTAAAGCGGCAAAGAACGAGGCAAAGAGAAGCCAAAGAAGGCAAGGAAGAAAGCAAAGAAGGTAAGTAAAACGGCAAAGAAGAAGGCAAAGAGAAGTCAAAGAAGAAGGCAAAGAGAAGTCAAAGAAGAAGGCAAAGAGAAGGCAAAGAAGAAGGCAAAGAGAAGTCAAAGAAGAAGGCAAATAAGAAAGCAAAGAAGGTAAGTAAAACGGCAAAGAAGAAGGCAAAGAAAAGTTAAAGAAGAAGGCAAAGAGAAGTCAAAGAAGAAGGCAAGAAGAAAGAAAAGAAGGTAAGTAAAGCGGCAAAGAACAAGGCAAAGAGAAGCCAAAGAAGAAGGCAAGGAAGAAAGCAAAGAGAAGTCAAAGAAGAAAGCAAAGAGAAGACAAAGAAGAAGGCAAAGAGAAGTCAAAGAAGAAGGCAAAGAAGAAAGCAAAGAAGGTAAGTAAAACGGCAAAGAAGAAGGCAAAGAGAAGTCAAAGAAGAAGGCAAAGAAGAAAGCAAAGAAGGTAAGTAAAACGGCAAAGAAGAAGGGAAAGAGAAGTCAAAGAAGAAGGCAAAGAGAAGTCAAAGAAGAAGGCAAAGAGAAGTCAAAGAAGAAGGCAAAGAGAAGTCAAAGAAGAAGGCAAAGAAGAAAGCAAAGAAGGTAAGTAAAACGGCAAAGAAGAAGGCAAAGAGAAGTCAAAGAAGAAGGCAAAGAGAAGTCAAAGAAGAAGACAAAGAGAAGTCAAAGAAGAAGGCAAAGAGAAGTCAAAGAAGAAGGCAAAGAGAAGTCAAAGAAGATGGCAAAGAGAAGGCAAGGAAGAAGGCAAAGACGAAAGCAAAGAAGGTAAGTAAAACGGCAAAGAAGAAGGCAAAGAACAGGGAAAAGAAGAAGACAAGGAAGAAAGCAAAGAAGGTAAGTAAAGTGGCAAAGAAGAAGGCAAAGAGAGGTCAAAGAAGAAGGCAAAGAGAAGTCAAAAGGAAGGCAAAGAGAAGGCAAAGTAGAAGGCAAGGAGAAGTCAAAGAAGATGGCAAAGAAGAAACAAAAGAAGGTAAGTAAAGCGGCAAAGAAGAAGGCAAAGAGAAGCCAAAGAAAAAGGCAAAGAAGAAAGCAAAGAAGGTAAGTAAAACGGCAAAGAAGAAGGCAAGGAGAAGTCAAAGAAGAAGGCAAAGAGAAGTCAAAGAAGAAGGCAAAGAGATGTCAAAGAAGAAGGCAAAGAGAAGTCAAAGCGGAAGGCAAAGAGAAGTCAAAGAAGATGGCAAACAGAAGGCAAGGAAGAAGGCAAAGAAGAAAGCAAAGAAGGTAAGTAAAACGGCAAAGAAGAAGGCAAAGAGAAGCCAAAGAACAAGACAAGGAAGAAAGCAAAGAAGGTAAGTAAAACGGAAAAGAAGAAGGCAAAGAGAAGCCAAAGAAGAAAGCAAAGAGAAGTCAAAGCGGAAGGCAAAGAGAAGTCAAGGAAGAAGGCAGGGAAGAAAGCAAAGAAGGCAGAGAGAAGTTACAGAAGAAGGCAAAGAGAAGTCAAAGAAGAAAGCAAAGAGAAGGCAAAGAAGAAGGCAAAGAGAAGTCAAAGAAGAAGGCAAGGAAGAAAGCAAAGAAGGCAAAGAGAAGTCAAAGAACAAGGCAAAGAGAAGTCAAAGAACAACGTAAAGATAAGTCAAAGAAGAAGGCAAAGAGAAGTCAAAGAAGAAGGCAAAGAAGAATGCAAAGAAGGTAAGTAAAATGGCAAGGAAGGAGGCAAAGAGAAGTCAAAGAAGAAGGCAAAGAGAAGTCAAAGAAGAAGGCAAAGAAGAAAGTAAAGAAGGTAACTAAAGTGGCAAAGAAGAAGGCAAAGAGAAGTCAAAGAAGAAGGCAAAGAAGAAAGCAAAGAAGGAAAGTAATGCGACAAAGAAGAAGGCAAAGAAAATCAAAGAAGAAGGCAAAGAGAAGTCAAATGGAAGGCAAAGAGAAGTCAAAGGAGGAGGCAAAGAAGAAAGTAAAGAAGGTAAGTGATGCGGCAAAGAAGAAGGCAAAGAGAAGTCAAAGAAGAAGGCAAAGAAGAAAGCAAAGAAGAAGGCAAAGAAGAAAGCAAAGAAGGTAAGTAAAATGGCAAAGAACAAGGAAAAGAAGAAGGCAAAGAAGAAAGCATAGAAGTTAAGTAAAACGGCAAAGAAGAAGGCAAAGAGAAGTCAAGGAAGAAGGCAAAGAAGAAAGCAAAGAAGGTAAGTTAGACGGCAAAGAAGAAGGCAAAGAGAAGTCAAAGAAGAAGGCAAAGAGGAAAGCAAAGAAGGTAAATAAAACGGCAAAGAAGAAGGCAAAGAGAAGTCAAAGAAGAAGGCAAGGAAAAAGCAAAGAAGGTAAGTAAAATGGCAAAGAACAAGGAAAAGAAGAAGGCAAAGAAGAAGGCCAAGAAGAAGTCAAAGATAAAATCAAAGAAGAAGGCAAAGAAGAAGGTAAGTAAAAGGCAATGAAGGAGGCAAAGAAGAAAGCGGAGAAGGAGGTAGAGAGAAAGGCAACACGAAGGTGAGTCAAAAGACAAGCAAGAAAGCAACGTAGAAGGCAAAGAAGAAGGCAAAGAGAAAGACAAAGAAGAAGGCAAAGAAGAAGTTAAGTAATATGGCAAGAAGAAAGACCAGCGAAGAAGGCAAAGAAGGAAGCAAAGGGGTAAGTAAAATAGCAAAGAAGAAGGCAAAAAGAAGAAAAAAGGAATAATCAAAGAAAGTGGAAGGCAAAGAAGAAATGTGGTCAAAAGGCAAAGAAGTCAGAGAGAAAGGCAAAGAAGAAGGTACGGTAAGTAAAAGACAACGAAGAAGGTACAGAAGAAAGCAAAGAGGTAAGTACAGAGAAAGGCGAGACGAAGCTGAGCAAACAGGCAAGGAAGGAAGGAACGAAGAAGACAATGAGAAAGACAAAGAAGAAGCCATTAAAGAAGATAAAGAAGAAGATATGGAGAAAGTCAAGGTAGAAGGCAAAGAGAAAGACAAATAAAAGGTGAAGGCAAAGAGGAAGGTAAGTAAACAGGCCGCGAAGAAGGCAAAGAAGAAGGTAAGTAAAAAGGCAAAGAATAGGGCAAGAAAAGGCAAAGAAGAAGTTAAACAAGTTGAGTAAAACGTGAAGAAGAAGACAAAGAGGAAGGTAAGTATAAAGACGGCGTAGGTGGTAAAGAAGAAAGCAAGAAAGAATGCAAAGCGAAAGACAAAGAAAAAGCCATAGAAGAAGACAAAAAAGAAGATAAAGAGAATTTCAAGGTAGAAGGCATAGAGAAAGGCAAAGAAGAAGGAAAGTAAAAGGCAATGAACAAGGCAAAGAGAAACGCGAAGAAGAAGTTATAAAGAGAAAGGCATAGAAGAAGACAAAGAAAAAGGTAAGTAAAAGGCAACGAAGAAGGCAAGAAAGAAGGCAAAGAGGTAGGCATAGAAGGCAAAGAAGAAGTAAGTGAAACGGCAAAGAAGAAGGCAAAGAAAGAAGGTAAGTAAAAGGCAACGAAGAAGGCAAGAAAGAAGGCAATGAGAAGGACAAAGAAGGCAAAGAAGAAGTTAGTGAAACGGCAAAGAAGAAGGCAAAGAAAGAAGGTAAGTAAAAGACAACGAAGAAGGCAAGAAAGAAGGCAAAGAGAAAGACAAAGAAGAAGGCAAAGTAGAAGGTAAGTAAAACGGCAGAAAAGAAGGCAAATAGGAAGGCAAAGAAGAAAACAAATTGGACGGTTCAGAGAAAGAGAAAGGCAAAAAATGCAAAGAGAAAGGTAAAGAAAGAGGCAAATAGGAAGGTGAGTAAGAAGACGGCGTAGGAGGCGAAGACGAAGGCAAGGACGAAGGCAAAGAGAGAGAGAGAGAGACAAAGAAGAGGGCAAAGCAGAGAGTAAAGAAGAAGGTAAGTACAAAGTCAAGGAAGAAGGCAAAGGGAAAGGCACAGAAGAAAGCAGAGGAATGTAAGTAAGAAGGAAGCGAAGAAGGCAAAGAAGAGGGGCAAAGAAGAAAACAAGAAAGAAGGCAAAGAGCAAGAAAAAGAAGGCAAAGACGAAGCTAGAGAAGAAGGCATGTAAAATGGCAAGGAAGAAGGCAAAAAGAGAGGCAAAGTAGATATAAAAGAGAAACGCAAAGAAAAAGACCAAAAGGAAGGTAAGTAACAGGCAATGAAGAAGGTAAAGAAGAACCAACAGAAGAAGACAACTACTCAGTGCATATTTTAAGGAATTTTGACTACTGGGACAAAATCAGTCGAAGAACTTTTTGTAGGAATTCATCTCCGAAACTTTCAGACTTTTTTAGGAATTCATCTCACAAAAAAAGTTGATGACCTTTTTTTTAGTCATCACCTTTTTTACAACGTTACAACGTTTCTCAGGTCTCCCAACCAATAATAAGGGGTCATTCAACAATACTACTGGGACAAATCTTAAAATTCTTCCAACATTTGTCCCACTAGTTATACTTTATACATACATTGCCTGGGACAAATCAGCCTGACTACTGGGACAAATCCTAAGACTACTGGGACATTTGTCCCACTAGTTATACAGTTAAAATATGCCCTGCAACTACTATAGGGCAAGTAAAAATGCGGCGGACAAGGCAAAGAAGAAGGCTAAAAAGGTAAGTAACACGGCAAAGAGGGAGGCAAGCAGGGAGTCAAACAAGAAAGCACAGAAGAAAGCAAAGAAGAAGGTAAAGAGAAAGAAAAGGAAGAAGGCAAAGAGAAAGGCAAAGAAGATGCAAAGAGAACGGCAAATAGCAAGGCAAAGAAAAATTGTAATTAAAAAGGCATTTTCCAAGGGGAAAGAAGAAAGCAAAGAAGAAGGCGAAGTAAAACGTTGGCGAAAAGGGCAAAAAAGTTATATAGGGCATACAGGACGATTCTCAGACACAGCTGAACCACCTACATGGAAAATCAATGCTGAATACTTCAGGGCGCAATATTTTAATTTTGTTGATACTGCGCTGTCTCTGCATTAGAAAAGCATTACACTCAGAGCGGCCTTCAGAAGTACGTTGACCTGGAAATCTGCTTCGAGAACCGGAAAACACGCATCTGGGACATCACGTACTACAATAATATCCACACATAAACACGGAGATTTCTGGTCCAAGTCGTTGTGGCCAAGCAGCAGAAATAGAATTTATCAACGGTCACTGGCTGACAAACCGCGAAATTCTGAGCCTGCAGTAAGAGAGATGTTTGACCAAGTCGAACAACTTGTCCAGCTGCTTTCGACAGTACTATGTAGCACGCAGAAGCAGAACGCAGCTTCTCAGCATTAAGGCGTCTCAAAACGTACTTAAGGAACATTACGAGTCAAGAGCGTTTGAATCATTTAGCGGTCTTGCACGTTCATCGTGACTTTCTCGACAGTGTAAACGTCTCACAGATTGCACGTGAGCTCGTTGCTAAATGAAAGTCACGGAAACCAAATTTTTGACGACATCAAGTGACTCTTGAGTGAGTTGAGTCTTGACGTTCCTTTAGTATTTTCATGTCTTGTTTGAATGTTTTACTCTTTAAAATGTAAAATTTCATAACTGTTATTCTGAGCAATTATAACAAATCGCTGGCCCAACAGGCTGCCGATAAAACAAATGTTCAGGCTAAACTCAAGTCTGTATACGAATCCAGTGCAGAATGTTGCTGTAGGCCTAGGCCTATAATTTTACTCTAAAACTTTACTTCATCTCGCTGTTTAAAGTCCGACTATGGCTCGCAGTAGAGGCCTAGACGGAAATTTCAATATTTAATGCTGCGACTGCGAGCGGTGTTCTTCTAACATCTAAACTCATATAATAATAATATTTATTCTTTAATTAAGCGCCTGCAAACGCACTGCGCTGTACATGTACATGTTATGCGATAAACCTTAACTACTAACAGAACAGACAGCCTGCAATACACGGCGCAAATTGCAGCCTACAAAGCATGTCCGCCTATGGGACTCGATCTCTGTACCTCTCGCACTCTACGCCAGATGTTATCCAATGCGCTATCGGGCAAACTTTCTCACAGATCGAAATGGTTTAGGTAGTTTTATTTCGAAATGATCGTTGAAATATTTGAGGTAAACAAGAACCCAAACTGTACTCCATTTGGCATCAAATGCTCAAAATTGCGTCGGCTTCTCGGGCTCCGCATCAGGCCCTCTAGTCGTTAGGGGCTTCTTGCCTTCGGCAATCACGGCTTCGCGCCTGCAGCTCGACTTCCCCCCTCTCCCTCAGACGTTCTAGTAGGTCCCCAACTTCTAGACCGTGGCTGCGTCTATAATTATGTTAATGCTAAAACCACGCAGTGTTAATTAATATTTTCAGAACGCTCTCGCGGGCCCCCGCGATTTCCTTTGCGGACCCCTCTTTGTCCGCGGACCACAGTTTGAAAAGCTCTGGCCTACAGCGTCTGTTTAGCGTCATCTTATACGACAATTAGCGATTATTAGGGCCTATTTTATTATTCTAATGATTTAACGTCGTCATATGACATCAAAGGCCGTTGAGGAAAATTCAAAATTATGTACAGTAGGCCTACTGGTACAGTGAAAACAAAAATGTATGGAGTTCAAAAGACACCGTTTAAAGGTGTCAAAACAATAATTTACAATCAGTAACATTCATTGTTTGGCAGCAGAAAATAATACATTTAATAATGTTTATGATTCCTATAATTATTGAGATAGAAGCGATTGACCGTCTATTGGTGATTGAACGAAAATTCGATTCATATAACGGCACGTAGACCGATTTAAAGGTGTCTAATCGGCGATTAAATATGGAAGAATTCCAGAATTCCAGTGTTTTAATAGTCATGTAATAAATATGTTTACAAATATAGGCCTAATCGTATTTTTTTACCAACGTCTTATGGTATTCGTGCTTTAAACGTCAATCCAAATTTGAAAACGATTCATACAGAAATCACCATTAAACGAAAATAGTTTTATATAGGGCCTAATGTAAGGAAACGATACACAGGTGTCGAGATTACCAGGTGTAGGCTACGTCAAGATTGTTGGAACCACAAGATGTCTTTAACCGCTATTACTTTTAATACGCTCCACTTAGCATTGGCGCCGAGTTGACCAAAATAGTGTGAGTGCCCAAAGAGAGTAAAAGGAATGTTCGCGCGGAAGCGCAAAAATTTTTTTTTCACCTTTTTTTGTTACAGTGTTATAGAGCAATGCTACAAAATACCATGGTTCTCTCCAGTATCAATTCTCAATTCTTTTGTTTAATCATTATAATGTCAAATTAATGTCAAATTAATTACAAATACCGTGGCTTCTCTTGTCCAGGAATTCTTAACTCCTTCTTTTTATAAGTATAATATCTTTATATGTTACAATGATTCTCAACTAAATGGCTTCTCTCTCAAACTCAAGATTTCCTTCCCTAATCCATCTGATCCTCTGCTTTCCAAGCTTTCTCGTCCTCAACGAAACCCTACGTAACAGCTGCTCTGCCTCTCCCTGGTCTCTGTTGCAAACCGGACTCGGACCACCAACGGACATCGATCTCTGGACAACCCCTGGGATACGACGCAGCGCTCGTGAATAAGATGGTGCTCTGCGCTTGGCTTTACAGTGGCGGTTTAGAAAATTGGAGATAACGGTTACGATGCATTGTTTCAAAGCATGCCATTCTTTTAGGAGAGTGTCTGACAAAATTAATTAAATCTTGACTATATTGATCGTGTCTCTGCATTCTGGAACTCTAGATTTTGCTTTCTGAATGCCTAAATTAATTAAGTGAGTGATTGGTATAGTGAACACAGAAACCTTTATTTAAACCTCCTTTATTCGACTATATTCCAGTTATCCCTCCGCACATGGCAGGGGCGTCGTCACACCCTTGTCCTTTGCAATTTCCCACTGATAAGTCAAAACCAAGCAAAATATCCTTGGTTATATTGAGACCAGGTAGCTATAGCCTACCTGGATCGAGTTGACGAAAACAGTGTGAATGCTCAAAGAGAGTCAAAGTAATTTTCGCGCGTAAGCGCGGGAATTTTTTTGGGGATCTTTTGATAGATAAGTAATGCCAATAGAAAAATAATCTCTTAAAATGCGTTTTTGCGGGCTGATTTCTGGTGGTGCCCAGGCATAGGTTGGCCTCGCAGGGCCAATTTCTGGTGGTGCTGAGCACTCACGGGCCTCGCAGAGTCGGCGCCCATGCCACTTAGGCCTAGACCACTGTGGCCTAGACGCCATTTCGTTTTATTTCCGTTATGTTTGGTGAATGTCAATGTTTCAGTTTTGAAAATCATAATGTTAGGCCGATAGCACAGAAAAATCGCATTTTCCAAAGTTATAGCCTAACACCTCGCGTTATCTTCTGATCGCCGGATAGCAGAATTTACATTTACTTGTAAATGTAAATGTAATGTAACGTGTACATTTGCATTTACATTTACATTAATCCAGCAATCCAGATCAACGTAACGGGAAGCCGCAAGATATTAGAAACCGTGAAATATAATTACTAGGCCTTATACTGTTTTCTGACAATGACATCATAATTATTTTAATTGTATTATTGAATGCTAACATTAGACCCGTCTTTAATTAGCTGCAATATGCCAAAAATGATTTCTGCCGACGTCAACGGCATAATTATGTTGCGATAAGATGTCGTTACACTTTATAGATCCTTAGATACATTTATAAGCTGTACGTGTTTTCTGACATTAAACATTTTCATTTCCTTCGGTGAGAGCTAAACTGGTGTATTATGAAGAACGTGAAAGCAAACATTTACATTAACATTTACGATTACTATTCATTATTTTACTTAGGCCCTATCTATGATTGTTACCAATTGCGTTATGTCAAATGGTTGACGAATAAACGAATATTGATTGATTGATTGATTGATTGATTGATTGATTGATTGATTGATTGATTGATTGATTGATTGATTGATTGATTGATTGATTGATTGATTGATTGATTGATTGATTGATTGATTGATTGATTGATTGATTGATTGATTGATTGATTGATTGATTGATTGATTGATTGATTGATTGATTGATTGATTGATTGATTGATTGATTGATTGATTGGTGAGAACTGTTAAAATATACTCTGTCGACGTCAACTACCATTGTTGCTGTTAGATGACGTTAAATTCTGGATCCATCAACTGGATCCACCATCTCGTTTAACTTAAACAGACAGTCCAGTAAGGTCGACATTAACGACCTTGGCAGCCACAAGATGTCTAAAGCTCGTGCGTAATAATTATATCATAGGTTGTTTTTAGACACCTCTAAATAGCTTTTTGCTGCTATTATATAGGCCTATTGATCATTTTGTCGTTTCGTTTGCTACAGAAAAATGTTAGCGTAAGGGAAAGTCGATAGCAACCGCCCTTGCAGCTGTTAGATATCGTTAAACACTGGAAATTGCGCAGACCTGTCACTGTCGTCTTCAGATGGTGCCAGTCTCAAGCCTGGACAAAAGAGGAGGGTCCCGTCATAGGCTCTGGTAGCCATAAGATGTCGTCAACATTTTAAACTACCATATTACGTCAACGGTCGACGTTGCCTTGAGATGTCGTTAAAACCAAGATTAAAACACTCTCCAGTCGTTATTAAAAGTTGGCCTTAAATGTTGCCCAATGTGCAAAAAGTTTGCCCACCCCTGCTGTACGCAGTAACCGTCTCAGAGGAAAGGGTTCGAACCTGTACTCTCCGCGTTGCAAGGCGAACGCTCTAACCAATCGGATACCATGTCATCGTTATGATAGATGCACCATGACTCATACAATCATCTGTGACGAACTCATGTTTTGAAGTTAGAGTTATACGTAATAGTTGAGTTAATATTACGAAATGATGTCAGGGTGTGGCAGAATGACTGCCCACAGGTCAAGTCGCCAGGTTCTGCCCACTCCCTCGCAAACCGTCGCTATCCGTAGACATGTGTTGGTCAGGCTTTCGCATGATTTTTGGCCGAGGGATTAGTTTGGTTAGCATTGCGTCAGAGTGCAACAGGTGGTCTTCAGAAAAGACCGCAGTATAGCTGCATCAGGATGTATGTGTGCATGTATGTTTGCATATGTATGTATGTATGTACGTATGCATGTGTGTATGTGTGTATGTGCGTACGTATGCATGTATGTATGTATGTATGTATGTATGTATGTATGTATGTATGTATGTATGTATGTATGTATGTATGTATGTATGTATGTAGCCTATGTAAGTTTGTTTGTATTTATGCATAAATGTATATATATACTTATGTACCTATATATGCCTACAAGCCTATATAAAACGCTAAAGGCCTATTGGTTTAAACATTGGTCACCGTGTTACACTTACAGACTATAGGCCTATCGACCATTGTATAAATACTGAAAAATAAACTGGCTGCAATTAAATCTGTATTCTAGGCCTGGAGGCCACTTGAAGCGTAGACCTATTTTCGCTGGAACAAAGTTCATTCCGTAAGTGGAGTTTTGAAATACTTTGCATTTTAAAATGGAGCAAGTGACCGAAAATTGAATTTTGTGTAAACTATTGAATTCTGACAATAGTAATTAATAGGCCTATTAAAACATAATGTAAGTTTGGACTGGATTCCTATATTAATAATAGAGCTATTAAAACGAGAATGTAAAAACAATGACATTCTGACACGAATAATGGACCGAGTAAGACATAGTGTACTATAGGATTGAATTCTGAAATTAATAATAGCCCTTAAAAACAGAATATAAGATGGGAATTCTGACATTAATAATAGGTCTAATTAAACAGAATGTAAACTATAATTGAGCACTGACGTTATTAGTGGTCCTGTTAAGCTGAATTGTAGGCTATGGTTAAACACTGGCAATATTAATAGGCCTATTAAATCCGAGAACTCGTTCCAGATGGAGAACTAATTTCTGAAATCGCAGTCGAGAGACGGTGTTCGGAAAATGGAAACCGATTTTTCCTTCTCTTCCTTCGACTCGGAGGAGGCGGGGTTGGTGGCTGGAAAAGCAGTTGAAAAGTCTCCGGGGACCGATCCCTCAGCCTCCCACCCGTGGCTGCCCGACGACGTGGAAGGGGACGGGTCCGGAGACGCCCCCCAATGGCCGACTTGGGCCGTCGTCCAAATCGTCGCTTTTGTGGTCTGGTCGTCGCTCGGAATTCTGGGTAACGCAGGTCACGTGGTCTGGCTATCGATTATGAGGCGTCGGGGTTTCAGTTCCGGTGAGGAAGAAGGGAGAGAAGGAAGAGGAGAAGGAGGAAGAGGAGACGGAGGAAGAGAGGCAGGAGGAGGAGGAAGAGGAGGAGGAGGTCCGATGTACGCATTTCACGGTTGTCTTCACGCTATCAACATTTCCGTTGTCGGGCTCGTTGCATCTGTTGCATCGTTGCTATGGGCGTTGCATCTGATACTGTTGCCAGGCGTCGTCGTCAGTGGCAACGCGCGCTTCTCCTTCTGCCTCGTCTTGCACGACGTCACCGTTACAGTGGCAACGGCGTACCTGTGCGCATGCGTACTGGCGCTACTGGACCGGTACGCGGCACTGGGGTACGGCGTCAGGTACGCGCTGCTTCTGACAAAGTGTCGAACCCTAAGCGCTTTGCTCGGAGCCTGGGTCTATTCAGCTGCGCTCGGCGCCCTTCCTCTGCTCAGCCATCACCAGAGCTATGCTTCCTTGACGGACCAGTCACTTCGATGTCACCCGGACGCTGTCTTTTCTCTCAGCTATCAACTGCTTGTCCTTGTCAACATCCTTGTCGGTGTGTTCCTCGTCTGCTCTTGTTCCGCGTGCGTCTGCTACGAGATGCGAAGCGGCTGGCTGCTGCGGCAGACGTTGCGACAGTCGAGCCATCAAAGGCGCCGCTACGTCGCCAGGTGTCGCAGCAGAGACGAGGCATTCGCTGGAGCGTTCGTCGTGACGTCACTTCTGTCGGTCGGACTCTGGTCGCCCTACATCTGCGTCGCCATCTACCGAGCAAACACCGCCGCCTGGCGACGAACGCCGGCGACGGCCGACTTCCTGCAAGAACTGTCTCTCGTCGTCAGCACTTCCGGCGCAGTTCTTGTTCCCGTCGTCCAGTTCTTGATGCTCAGAAGCCACGCTCGCAAACCGGAAGCGCAGGACGACGAATCGGAGAGAACGGGAACAAAGAGGAGATCGACGGCGAATGATACGGATGAAGAACGAGGAACAAGAGAAACCGGAAGTGGGAGAGTCAAAAACGACGGAAGACCGTTTCCGGAAGCGCAAGCTGGACTCGGAGATCACCGAATTCCTTCTAGCATCTTCGTCACCCAGTCTTCGTATGGCGAAAACCAGCCAATCCAGATGAGACAGTTGTCCCATCTGGAAAGCGCTTCCATTTCCAGCTCGACCACAAAACCTCGACCGAAACCGAGAACCGGGCGCTACGTAAATGAACCCGGTGTGGATCAGCTTTCCGAAGGACAGGCGACTGGCTCTGACGGAAGCACTGGTTCGACGGGACACGTGGTCGGCACAACCTCGTCGTCCAACATCCCTGGAACTCCGTACGCCGTTGCGGTCAGAGGCAAGCGCCACCGGAAACTGAAGCAGAGGACAACGCCGTCGACGTCACGGACCTACCAAGTGACCAACCTCTCTCAAACAACGGACATCACATAGAGCACTTAGAGGCTTACAAAATGCGCTATATATTCCGGACTTCCGGTCTTGGACGTCCACTCGGTGTCTGCATGGACAACCCCTCTGACACGACGCAGCGCAAGTGAATGCACTGGTGCCCTGCGCTTAGCTTTAGAGTAGCGCTTCATAAATTTCTAGATTTTACAAACGATTATATTTACATTCAGATTCATACATTCCTTCCATCATATATAGTAATTCATGATCTCAATCTAGTAACCAAGATATGCGCTATATAAAACAGCCGAACTTTCAACATGTCAAAGGCTTTTCAAGATCCATGAACATTATTTTTAAAAATTCACAAGGTTGCTTAAAGGCGCTATAAAAATGTCTCGATAAAATATATAGTGCACCATGAATCATTCATAAACTCGATTCAGTTACTAAAACATGACCCACATAAATCATGGGTCAACTATGTCGAACGCCTCTTATGAAGAACGTGCGTCATTGATAGGAGTTCTTCAGATTATAATATATATAGAGGGTTTCATCTGTACCAGAAACACCGAAAGTTACCGGGACTGGTGTGGCACAGTAACCGAGTGGTTAGAGTGCTCGATCTGTAACGCGGAGAGTACGGGTCCGATCCTCCACTGTTTTATGGACCTTGAGCAAGTCCTTTACTTACATCTGCTCTGCGCAATCGATGTTCGACATGTCGTATGGTAGTGCCCGCACTTCTGAACTTTGGAACGAGGGCAATATCACATGCAGTTGTACTGTATTGTATTGTATTGGACTGCTCAGTAACCCATTTTTGCTGGCTCCTTCTGAAAAGTTGTGTTCACTGCTATCTATCATTCAATGCAATACACAAATCTACAACTTCTGCAGTGAAGAATTTCCACCCGATGTAATTATCATCCAAGAGGTGACGTCGCCACCTGTTCATCTAGGAACCGCATCATGCGTGGCTGCAGAGGCTGCCGAGGTGACGCAGAGGATAGTATTGTAATTAATAACTTGTATTGCGCCGGTGTCTAATACACAAGGCATCAACCAATGGCACACCGAAACGAAACCGTAATCAGGCCAGTATCCAGAAGATCAGCCCGTAAGTTTAACTGATGACCGAGGCAAGACGAGAATATTGTAAATACATGCCTTGACCGCACAGGTATACAGAAATCATCGCAACTTTGGCACTGCCGTTTTCTAGTGGTGCCGGTTCCAGGCGTGGAAGGGCGACGTCAACGGCCATGCTGGCCTCCCAGCTGCCCGCCTTGGGTGTTTGGACCGGGTTTTGCGTGCAGCCGCACGTCTTATTGGTCGCATCCCCAGAT
>OY744607.1:3940882-3965882 GCA_963556255.1 Allolobophora icterica | reverse complement strand
AATGTTGTCGTTACTGCTACTACTGTTGCAATCAGAAGAATACAACAACAATAGAAATAACTCCTCCTCCTCTTCCTCCTCTTCTCTTGCTAGGCCTACTATTAATACCACTACTATAGTTTCATTACATTACCTGAGCTTCCTGAAGTATCAATGATTCCTGTCTGTCACGCGCGCTCTCTGTCTCTGTGTGTTTCTTACTGATACCTGTCTCTCGCTCTCAGGACTTCTTTGGGCAATCCTTGGAAAATGCTACTGCATGCTTGAAGTAATTTATATAAATACATATGATATACATATATATATATGTGAAGGATGCCTTTGTACGTATATATATTTAATTATGTTTGTGTGAGGGCAGCCTTTGACCGATTCAACGCACCTCAGGCGTATGTCGATAATTAATATAATACTACCGACAAGCAACTCGGTCGGGTATACTGTCTAATTGTTTTATAATGAAGATAACAATAACAGACGCTTATGGAAATTTGTAATTCGCTAATTATAATTATTTAGATTCTGCCCAAGGGTTGGCGCCGTATATCCCCCGGTATGACTGTGCGGTGACCTACCCACCCGTGGAGGGAGAATTCAGCTTCTAAGTAGTAAACAGTCATCAACTGAACTACTCATCAGGGGGGAAGGCTTGTAGGTAGTAAACAGGTAGTTATAGTGCATGCTGCATGGGGTTCAACCAGTTCGTGATTCCATATAAAGCCGTACGACATAATAGTCCATGTTTGTGCGTTTGAATGCGTAGGTATACACTCGGCGCAGAGAGCTTGCGGATGTTCCGTGTCCGTGCTGGCGTCATGCCCTGGAGGTCGTTCGGTTCACGTAAAGTAGTTCCGTCATTAAGCCGCGCGCGCAGTATAATTCAAATCGACCCGGGGAATCTTCCTCGTTCCTTAAGTCATTAACGGGATTGAAGCTGACAAAGGAAGCTGGCTAATAGGTCCTCAATTACGACAAGATCTGGATGCTCTGGCGCACTTCAGGTAGAGTGCAAGTGGGCGCAACGTCTCGGGTTCGACTTGCGGTGTGTCTTGATGCGAAATTGACCGTTTGCGCAAAGGAAAAGGTGCAACACTTGGTTGCAAGTTTCTTTAGAAATTCGCCAGAAACGTAGGTAAAGCGAACACCTCCATTAGCACGCATCTATAGACTATAGTAACCACCCGGAAGACTACAGGTATATGTAGGCTAACACAAGAAAGGCTGTACAGGTTCATCGATTGCTTTTGACGCCATTGTGCTTCTCTGGTCACTGCTCTTGCGGAGCACGCTACCCGATTGGTCAGAGTGCTAGCGTAGAGTAGGGGTTCGAGTCTCCTCCTATAAGACGGTTACTGTAACAATGATGATAATGATGATGATGATGATGATGATGATGATGATGATGATGATGATGATGATGATGATGATGATGATGATAATAATAAGAATAAGAATAAGAATAGTATGTTGTGTCGCATAAATAGCTTGAAACCCAAATAATAATAATAATAATAATAATAATAATAATAATAATAATAATAATAATAATAATAATAATAATAATAATAATAATAATAATAATAATAATAATAATAATAATAATAATATGTTGTGTCGCATAAATAGCTTGAAACCAAAATTAATAATAATAGTAATAATAATAATAATAATAATAATAATAATAATAATAATAATAATAATAATAATAATAATAATAATAATAATAAAAACAAACCCGTCGATACCCATCGTCTTCTTAACGGAGGCAGCGGCGTGGAACTCGATTTTCTGAATGTGGAGATGTCAGCAAGAAACCATAATAATAATAGTAGTAGTAGTAGTAGTAGTAGTAGTAGTAGTAGTAGTAGTAGTAGTAGTAGTAGTAGTAGTAGTAGTAGTAGTAGTAGTAGTAGTAGTAGTAGTAGTAATAATAATAATAATAATAATAATAATAATAATAATAATAATAATAACGCCATGGGACAGGCGTTCCTCTCCGACCTTGGACGTCTCCTAAGCCAAATCTCGGGAGACCCAAGGGAAACCAGCTATCTGTTCCAGCGCCTGTCCGTTGTAATTCAACGTTTCAACGCAGTCGCCTTCCACAGCACTTTTGTTCTCCCGGATCTTGACCAGGACGGCCACTCCAGAGTCAACACCATTAATTAGTATCTTGCACCTGAGGGATCATAAATACCTCGGGTAAAATAATAATAATAATAATAATAATAATAATAATAATAATAATAATAATAATAATAATAACGAAAATAATAATAAATAATCTTGCCATGGTAGTTCCAATAAGCGATAACCCATCAACCATACCTACATGTACAACAGTATGCACTGAACATTGCTCATCACTATATGTTGTATTCCATAACCTTCGATTGTTGATAACATGTGCATTATGTAACAGCTCTACATAAATCGTGTTACATCATGTTGCATAAGAACACATAAAGCACAATCACATATCAATACATTACACCGCATTAAAACACTGTAGCACATTACATTACAACACACGAAATCGCATTAACAAGAACACATCATTGGGCGTAAACGTTGAGGCGGGTCGCTATACGGACCGGCGAGCCACACGTTCGTGAAATTCTTCCATTGACGGCCGAGTCATAGATCCGTGGGTCCTTGTAGACTATGTAGAGCTGCTCCATTCAGATCGATCTGCAGCCATTTCAAGGGCGTCGTGGCTAAGGGCGTTATTGCAATCGGGCGAAGCAATGATTGAGTCGAGGATTGAGGTCTTCGAGGAGGCATCGGCGAAATGGAGTGCAGCCGAGCACTGGAAATTACAAGCCACGTCCGCCCCGGGCCGCAACCTCCGGGTGTATACGAGTCCTCTGAGCGCAACAACCGACGGCGCCAGCGATGAGAGGGAAACCGTTTGGTTGGTCGGGATAAGACTTGGACTAACTCCGAATCTCGGCGTTTATTCATCGCGCCAATAAACAGGCGAATACGAACGAAGGCGTCGATTCGTATACAAACCCGCGAATGCGTAAAAAACGGTCGGATGAAATCGTGAATTGTATTTGCAATTATGATGGTAAATTTACGTAGCGCCGCTATGTGAGAAACTAGACAAAGGCGTTCCCGACCTGACGATGCAAAACCAAGATTGGAAAGAATTTATAATCGTAATCTCCAAACTTCTAAAGCGCCACTCGAATGCCGTGAGCAGGGCACCAGCCTATTCACGAGCGCTGGACAAGTGTTGGTGAACAACTTGTTCAAAGTCGCCACGCATGCAGTGGCTTGAGGTGGATTCGAACCTGCGACCCTCTGGTTACAAGGCACAGAACATACCACTACACCACCGCGTCCCACAAAGAACAATCGCCAGACACACTCAGCTCTGTGGTGTCTAGCAACCGGGCTCTGATCCATACTGGACATCTTTGGACAACCTCTCTGACGCGACTAAGCACTCGTGAATAATCTGATGTCCTATAGTCTCTAACCAATGTAGCTGTGTCTTGGAAGTTCTGGCCGGCGGGAAAATCAGGTTGCCTTTGGTGTCCTATATCGTTTCTCGCCTTTGGTGTCCTATATCGTTTCTCGCCTTTGAACGACTTTCAAATCCAATTTGATCTGATAATCTCTATTGCATTACTCAATGAAATCACAAAAATCGTAATCCCAAGATTACAAAATAATCGTAGGCCCTAATCGTAATTCCCAGATTTCTAATCGTTATCGTAATCCCAAGATTACTAAATAATTGCGATCGTAATCGCAATCACAAGATTTCTAATCGTAATCGTAATCCAAAGATAAACAAATAATCGTAATCGCAATTCCGAGATTACAAGTCGTAGACATAATTCCGAGATTACTAAATAACGGCAATCTCGGCGCGCAGTCAAAATAGACTCGCTAGGTAATTTAGCTCTGGTTCGGTTCCAGATCAAGATCCAAAAGTGAAGTAGGTACAGAGGCTGCTACGTTCATTGTTAATTGATTAGTAACGTCTATAACTCCGGTGTCTAGCGCACAAGGCATCAACCGATGGCGTACCAAAACCAAGTCATAAACAGATCAATAACCAGGTGACCAGTCTATATTAAGGCAGGAAGGTAGTCTATCGATGTACGGCCATGTTAGGTGATATCGTGCTTAGAAGTGGAGCGTGTATAACAAGGTTAGGTCGATGTTAACAGTCTCTTCGATCGTTAAGAGTCGCTTATTAAACAAGAGACGTCAGCACTATAGTGCTTATCGTTAAGTGCTCCGCTGTATTTGTAGAGATACTCATGAGAGCGGTATTAGACACCTTCAAAGCGTATTTCCTCTCAGCTATATTAGGCACCTTCACCCGCATGCGTACAAATATCGATAAAATAAGCCACTGCTGTAGGCCCTATAGAGTCGAGAAGTGCCAGTCCCAAACTGGGTACAGGAGGAGGGCGATGCTAATCATCGTTGTTGTAACATAGAGTCGTTAACCAGAAACTACCAATCAATCCGCCAATGCCGTATACATTCGGGTGGTGCCAGTCCCAGGTCTGGATAAAGGAGGAGGGCGAGGCTAATCGTCTTCATTACGAATAACCGTCGTTAAACAGAAACTACCCACGTCATTTGCGCCACGTCATTCTGCGCTACGTCATTCTGCGAAACGTCATTTTGCGCTACGTCATTTTGCACTACGAGATTTTACGACACGTCATTCCCAATTGCGCTATGGAAGGATTAGAGAGACGTTAACTGCTAAACAATGGAACATAGTTAGTTACCAACAGATCATTTAAAACATCCCGTAAATTAAAGAACTTTATATAATCTTGTTCGTAATCGTAACATTTCAACAGCATCCAAAACACTAAATCGTGTGAACCAATTCATTCACAGGGGCTTGATCGTTAAAGTTGAACGCCATTGACAAGAATATGCGAAAATATGAAATGTTAACTAATGGCAAAACAACGATTTTCGACAAAGGGTTACACAAAAGCACTATAGGATAAGATTCCAGTGTGAATTTGAAGCGTTCGAAACACTAGATTATGATTCCGCAAAGAAATTTTAACGTTTAAAAACACTATAACAAGATTCCACAAACATATTTCTTACGTTCACAAACACTAAAAAGGATTCCACAAACATATTTTGCGTTCACAAACACTAGAACCGTAATCCAGACAGAATCTTTAACGTTCCAACCACTTGGACAAATGCTTAAATAGGCTAACTTGTAACTGCATAAGATTTTCGATATAAAAACTACAAGACTGCATTATCAGAAACCAAAGGCGACAAAGCTTTTAACTTGAATATTTGTATAAATAAAATATCTCAAAACGAGTATTGCTCTATGACGTATTGCTGTATGACGCATTGTTGTATGACGTATTTGTTGTATGACGTATTGCTGTATGACGTATTGCTGTATGACGTATTTGTTGTTTGATGTACTGGTGTACGACGTATTGCTGTATGACGTATTTGTTGTTTGATGTACTGGTGTATGACGTATAGCTGTATGACGTATTACTTTGGTCAAAAGTAAATAGGCAAGGTTAAACTACAAATTCCTTTTTCTTCCTATACACACGGCATACCTTTGTAATTTATACTTGTAATTGAACATTTTTACAGCGTCAGTTGCAAATCAAACTACTTATTGTCTTTACTAGAAGCAACTAACCATCTGGTGTGTAACCACAGCAACTCACCTTCTATTTAGAACCCATAGCAGCTATCACATGGTGGGGCTACTATGGGAACTCGCCAACATAGGAAACGTTATTCATACAATGAACGTAGAAACACGTAAATGATTCACAAAACATTTTCAGAAACATCCTAATTCTGAACAACTAAAACTTAACAGAAGCTTCTAGAAAACTAAACACAACGAATAAACTCCACAAACGATTATTGCGCTAGAGATATTTACATCATAATAGGTCACCAAAACACGTGACCTAGTATTGCTAAGAGATTATTGCTTTTCATACACGTTTCCGTTCCGACCTCTGAAACTAACACTTACACGGGCACACAATACAAAATTCGTACATATATGCATCATCTGGTATTTACATTTAAATTGTACACACTGATAAAAAATGCCTCTCCCTGTAACATAAAAATGGTATCAATAGGGCGCGATTTGTACGGCAGAAGATAAACTTCCTCCTGGCTGGTTCTGATCAAAGTTTAGGGCCAATAGGAGGAAGAGAAAATAGGTCATCCAATCGAAAATGCAGGAAAGTGAATCAAGAAGTATTCCGTTGCATTCTGGTTCCAATTTAGACTGGGAAACCACAGCAACCGATTGTTAAACCGATGCATGCCGATCCCAAAGCAAACTGGATGCCATAGCAACCAGCTGATATATTTTAAACCAACCAATCATACAATGGTACCACTGTCATCCAGCCAATCACTTTCGTCGCTCACTCGATGACCCAGTTTCCTGCTGCTGAGGCCAAATTTACGTTACTGCTCTACCTTCCTCTATCCATAATCTTTGGATCGGACCATTCCCATCGCGTAAGGGACTCATTTTCCCCCGTCGTTTTCGTTTCGGCCCTCTGGTTTTCCCACCCCAAATTTCGCCAACCACAATTCGAGCCCTGTGTAGCAAATATTCATTCTGACAGTCATATAATTAAGTCACGAACGATATGAACACAATGATCACATAAGCCTTTCGTACAGCTAATCACCAAAGACTTAGACTTGACCAGTAATGGCAGCTCGGCATAAAGTCGGGCTACACTTCGTACCATTAGGCCTATATCTACACGTATACACACAATATGATTGTCGCTATAAAATAACAATACGTGACAGTACGGTGCATTGAAAATACAACAGGTCTACTACACTACAATATCAAAGGTCTGAGTTCAGAGCTGGAGCGTAGTAATTGAGTTCCCAACAGAATCTGTAAACACGTGTGTGCGTGTGTGTGTGTGTAGGTGTGTAGGTGTGTGGGTGTGTGTGTGGGTGTGTGTGTGTGTGGGTGTGGGCGTAGGTGTGTGTGTAGGTGTATGTTCGTGTGTGTGTGTGTGTGTGTGTGTAGGTGTGTGTGTGTGTGTGTGTGTGTGTGTGTGTGTGTGTGTGTGTGTGTGTGTGTGTGTGTGTGTGTGTGTGTGTGTGTGTGTGTGTGTGTGTGTGTGTGTGTGTGTGTGTCTGGGTGCGTGTGCGTGTGCATGTAACCCTACAGATCGATGCATCCAATGCAGGATAGTCTAAGCCTTTTTTCTAAGGCATAAATTCACGTCGATTGTGTTACTTCACCATTACACTTTTAATGAGAGGTTCTTGAAATTTTGTAGCGCCAGTTTAGAATTAGTGCGCCTCCGTATACGCGTTATGAAATCCTGCTGCTAAATCAGTGCAAAGATCGACCAGCATCGAAGAGGAACAGAGAGGCACTTGGGCAACGACTCCTCATATACAACGTCATATGATGTACAGGTTATAATAACATTTTCAGGTTCATGTGCGTTAACAGAATTGAAAACTTCAGGCTCTTCATCCGTTAGTCCTACCGTCCTTCCGTCCGTCTTTACTTTCGTCCTTTCGTCCGTCCTTCCGTCTCTTAGTCCATCTTTCCTTCAGTGTTGTTAAAAGTATCCGAGGGCGAATGTACTTAAGTAAAAGAAAAAGTAAACAGGACTTATGTACTCAAGATAAAAGAAAAGTATTCATCAAAAATGTTACTTTCGTAATTTAAGTAAAAAAGTATTCTTCCTAATAGTACTTTTAAAGTAAAACGTGAAAGTATACTGAGTCCAGTTTATAGGACTATTATTCGTTGAATGCACGACATTGGGTGTAGTTGGGCGATCAAAAACAGGCAAACCACGGTAAATGGTCACAGCATTTCTTTCTATATATTCTGTTCTAAATATGGCCACGGATGCTCCAAATTGTCAACAGATTTACTCATTAGGAATTGAAAGAGAGTTAAGGGATTAAATGAATTAAAGTGCAAACAATGTTAACATTTCGACTTCAATTTAAGAAAATTTCATACTTATTTTCCAAGCTACGCAGGAATTACCGCCACGAGTCACGTGTTTTGGGTGAACCTTTCTATTGGTCACGTTGGAAGTTACCAGAGCCCATACATAGATTTCCTATCGCGCGCTGTAGGCCTATACAAAATTATATTATCTCCTTCAGCTTCGCCCTTTCTAACACAGTGTTATAGCTCAAGTTTAGTAACGAACATCGTAACGAATATTGAATAAATTGTAACAAAGTAAAAGTACTGAAAATAGGTTAAATTTTACGTAGATAAAAGTACAAGTATTTCTGCTTTGGTACTTTGTTACAAGTTAAAGTACTGAAACTCTTACTTAAGTACAAAAATTTTGGGAGTCACTCTTTCTGAAAAAATTGGGTTCTCCTCGCACATTAACAACATCTGTTGTAAAGCTAAACAATCCTTTTTTGCTCTGCGAGTCCTGGTTTCGCATGGATTAACTGGAAGCCGCCTTCATGATGTTGTACGTTACACAACAGTGGCACGAATGTTGTACTCATCTCCAGTCTGGTGGGGATTTTCCAATGGTCTTGAGAGAGAACGTCTCTCTGCCTTGATACATAAGCTTAAGCGACAAGGGTATCTGCCAACTGATACTCCTACATTTGACCTGTTGTGTTCTAAGGCGGACGATGCTCTCTTTGCAGCAATCCTTCAGAACCCAGGGCATGTCCTCCATGATTTGCTCCCTCCGATACGATCTACCGGATATTATCTTCGACCTCGCCGGCATAATCGCGAGATACCACGATGTGATCCTTTGACAGGGAAGGGTTACATTGCTAGATTACTGCATAAATGATAAGAAAACACTTGCTTTTTTAATTACTTATTTTATCATTTTTATTTCGATTTATTATTACTTCAATGTTTTACAATCAATGCTTCTAGCTTCTGTCCCATTGTGCGTTTGCTAATGGTGTAATAAAGAATATACTTACTTACAGTAACGCGTTACTATTACTTCGTTACTGTACAACACTTCCGTCTGAGCTTCCGTCTTTCAGTCCGTATGTCCGTCTTTCCGTTCGTCCATATGACCTTTCAACCATCTATTGTTCAGCTATTCCCTTCCGTCTTTCTATCCGTCCTTTCCTGTTCATCAGTCCGTCCTTTCGTCCGTTCGTCCGTCTGTCCATCGGTCCGTCCTTTAGTCCTTTAGTCCAGCATTCCGTCCGCGTGTTTGGTTGACGCCAGTCCGTAAGAAGCAATTATCGTGAGGCTGCATATATATATATATATATATATATATATATATATATATATATATATATATATATATATATATATATATATATATACAGAGAGAGAGACAAACAGACAGACAGACAGACAGACAGAGACAGAGACAGACAGACAGAGGCAGAGAGACAGAGACAGACAGAGACAGAGACGGAGACCGAGACAGAGACAAAGACAGACAGATACATACTCGCGTATAGGTCGACCTTGACGACTTAATTATCTAGCGCCGCTAGAATGCAGTTCGTCCTAATGTCATTTCGTCTCATTTCGTGTCCGTGATTGACCATTTAGGTCCGGACGAACGCATTAGTCCAACACAGCGAACATTCGCGTGCATTTCGCCTGTGCATGTATGCTCAGATCCGCATGGTTTCCGCTCTATAGCCCGCAATGCACACACTTCACCAACGGTCGCTTGCCAAACTTAACAAGGTCCGCACGAAGAAAGATTTTCGGGAAAATTACCAGCAATCATTTCTAGACAAAACTTATAATTGTTGCCATTACGATTAATTGCAGTTTAGCAATCAGCGACAGCTTTTAGAATAGAGGGCGACACAAGCACTGCTTATATTATGGCTTTAATTTCGCTTTTAAGATTGACCCGGATCTATGGGACGAGATATTATCACAATGCATCCACAGAGCAATATTGCTATGATGGCTTTAAACAGTAAATGATTGTGATATATCTATGCACGGTATATATGTATACATAATTTATACATACATATATAATATTATATATATATACTGTGTATATATATACCGGTTATATATGCATGTAGGGTGTATATCAATGTTTATATATTTATTGGCAGTTGGTCTATAAAATTTGGTGAAGAAAATTGACAATTAATGCATCTGACGACTTCATCAAAAGCCATGTACTTACTTACTGACAAAGATATTTAGAGATGTTTCGAATGCGCATGTACATACTTATCAAATTGTTTGTGCCGTTGAGGAGGTTTTCTGAAACGTCTCGATATAAGTGTAGAATTATTATGATACATACATACATACATACATACATACATACATACATACAAATCTACAAATATACATGGAAACATAAATACATAAACACATACATATATACATACATACATACATACATACATACATACATACATACATACATACATACATACATACATACATACATACATACATACATACATACATACATACATACATACATACATACATACATACATACATACATACATACATACATACATACATAAATACATAAACACATACATATATACATACATACATACACATACATAAATACATAAACACATACATATATACATTCATACATACATGCATACATACATACATACATACATACATACATACATACATACATACATACATACATACATACATACATACATACATACATACATACATACATACATACATACATACATACATACATACATACATACATACATACATACATACATACATACATACATGCATACATACATACAGACTTGCATACATATAAACTTTTCAGTAGCCAGTCCTGTTGCTTTTCAAACTGCACTTTCAGTTTATTTCCAACTGCTTTTCAGCTGCTGTTTCAGCTGCTTCCAAGCTTCTGTTTCAGCTGTTTCTTTTCAGCTGCTTTTCAGCTACTTTTCGACTGCTGTTTTGGTTGCTGTTTCTGCTGCCTGTCCAGCTGCGGCGTTTGAGTTTAAGATGGTTTCATTAAGGGGTGGATAATCTGATTTCACGGATGCCAGGGTGAGCCTGGGAGAAGCTGCGACCCTAATCCAATTTATCTCTAAGCAGCGTCTCTCCAGCCTCCCCAGCCGGTGCTTAGTCCTCTGTCTGTCTTCTTGCCTGTGTGCTTGTATGGGTCTTTGACGGTTTTCATTATACGCCTGTAATTCTATGTACAAAAGTTAGCTGGATCATATATTTAAAACTATAGTATAGTTTGGATTTATAAATGAGTATGTTTCAGTATCGTATTGTATATCATAAAATGCATTGAAAGATATTGTACTGTGTGGCATTGTATCGTATATAATAATTAAAATAATAATAACAATAACAATAACAATAATAATAATATCTAAATGTTTGCCCGTCCTAAGACGGTTTAAAAACAATTTGAAAATGTATTTTCCAATGTGAATCACTAAAACAAAAATGTTACGTAAAAACTAATAGTAATAATAATAGTAATGTGTCTAAACATTATTTTAAGAACCAGAAGGATCATAGTTGCCTCTGTCTGTCTGCCAGCGTGTCTGCCTGTTTTTGTGTCTGTCTGTGTCTGTCTGTGTCTGTCTGTGTGTCTGTGGTTCTGTCTGTGTGTCTGTGGTTCTGTCTGTCTGTCTGTCTGTCTGTCTGTGTGTCTGTCTGTCTGTGTGTCTGTCTGTGTGTCGGTCTGCCTGTCTGGCGTAGTCTTTTGTGTATGTTGCTAGTTTGTCTGGGAGTTGGACCGGAGGCGGTCGCTTGGGCGGAGGGACAAGAATGAATCCATGGCTTCAAATTAAGTAATCCCACGTTTATGTAATTACAGACGACGTTTTCCCAACCGCAGACCCTCACCCTTCCTCGTCTTCTCCCTCCCCTCCCTCCCTCCCACTGTCTGTCTGTGTCTGTGTCTCTGTCTGTCTGTCTGTCTTCTTCCCTACCCTGTCCTCTTGGCTGCTTCTTGCGTCTCCCTCCACCCTGCGATGTATCTGGCCCTCTAGCGGTTGCTGACTCCGGTGACGGCCGAACACGGTTGAGGGAATTAGAGGATGTGGTACAAGGAACGTCGTTCAAAGGGGAACGGAGGAGCTGGAGGAGGAAGAGGTGGAAGATGAGAAAGAGGAGGTCTGGAGGAGGAGGACGACGAAAAGAGGAAGAGGAAGATCACGAGAGGATAAGAAGGAGGAAGTGAAAGAAGATGTAGAAGATGAGGATTGAAGAAGGAGGATTAAGATGAGGAGGAGGGAGCAATACTATTGAAGTAGGACTGGAAAAGAAAGAAGATGGAGAGGAAGGGTTGGAGAGGGAGGACTACTATTATTACTACTACTATTACTACTATTATTAAGAGGAAAAGACCAAGAAATATGAATGAGATGAGGAATGGGACGGACTAAAGGAGGAAAAGAAACAAAGGAGGATTAAGAAGATTTTGGCGATGACCATAGGAGAATAAGGAGGAGAAAATAATTGAAGATGGGAAGGAAAGAAGTTATAGAAGCAAAGGAAAAGAGGCCCTAACACAGGATAAAGGATATGCCAAGAAGGATGAGGAAGGAGGAGGAGCAGAGTGAGGATGAAGAGATTGAGGATGGTGAGAAAGAGGAGGAGTTGTAGAAGCTAAAGAAGGAAGACGAAGGGGAAGGAAGAAGAAGAGGAGGAGGAAGAGGAGAAGGGTGATGAGGAGGAGGTTTAAGAGTAAGAGGAGGAGGAAGAAAAAGGAGGTTTAGGAGTAAAGAGGTGGAGGAGGTGAAGCTTGAGAAGGAAGAGGAGGAGTCTGAGAAGGAAGATGAGGAGCTTGAGGAAGAGGAGTTCGAGAAGGAGTAGGAGGATGAGGAGGAGGGAATGTGGTGAGTGCCGTCCGCGGAGGAAGAAATGCAATTGTTGCTATGACGAAATTCCGACGACCGCAAATGAAATGAGGCTAAAGAGCCACCGTGGAAAGGGAGAGATGGACGGAGAAAGGAAGGAAGGAGGGAGGGAAGGAGGGAGGAAGGGAGGTAGGGAATAGAAGGAGGGAAAGACGCAGAGATGGAGGAAGGAAGAAGGGATTGAAGAAGAACTAAAAACCCACCGTGGAAAGGAAGATATGGACGGAGAGATGGAAGGATGGAAGGGCGAAAAAGGGAAAAGAAATAAAGGAAGGAATGAAGGAAGGAATTGGGAATAGAGGGAGGGAAGGACAGAGAAAGATGGAGGAAGGAGGAAGGGATTGAAGAAGGGCTAAAGAGCAGCTGTGGAAAGGGAGAGCTGGACGGAGGAATGGAAAGAGGTAAGGAATGTAGGAGATCGGAACAGGGAGGGACGGAGAGATGGAGGCAAGGAAGAAGGGAAGGGTGGAAGGAAGGAGGTGAAGAAGGAGAGAGGGAGATAGGAACGGTTGAAGAAAAGGATGGACTGATCGAAGCAGAGGGATGGAGAGAGGCAGGCAAGCAGGTAGGAGAGGAAACATGGATGCAGCGAAGTAGGGAGGCTGGGATGCAACGAAGCAGATCGAAGGAAAGGTGGAGATAGAGGGAGATGGAGTGACAGATCGACGAGGGAGAGAGGGAAGGATGGGTGGATGGACTGTAACGGTGGAGGAGAAGATTTTGGGATATGGAGCAAGGGATAGAGATTCCCCCATGGGAATTCAGGAATTTAAAGATGAGCACGAGGAGGAGGACGAGGAGGAGGAGAGGAGGAAGAGCAGGAGCAGGAGCAGGAGCAGGAGGAGCAGGAGAGGAAAGTAAATAGCAAAATCCAAAATGACAGCCATGAGCATGGAGTGTTAGTGGTTAATTTTTTCTTAGCCTCGGCATATGAGGGCGGTTGTCAAGTCCTGTTCCTCGACGTCTGATCGTTCTGCTGACAGTGTACGGTCAATGTACTCATTTATACTATAGTTCTCTACGCAGAGAAAGAGAGAGACAGAAAGAGAGAGACAGAGACAGAGAGACAGAGATAGAGAGACAGAGAAAGAGAAAGAGAGAAATAGAAAGAGCGAAACCGAGAGAGTTAGTGAAATATTGAGGGAGAGACAGACTGACTGAGAGAGAGGAGAGAGAGACAGAGACAGAGACAGAGGTACAGAGAAAGAGAGAGAATAAAATCGAAGAATGATCTGTAGAAAGATAAGGAGATGTGGCTTCAGAGGCAGAACGAGAGAGAGAGAGAGACAGACAGACAGACAGACAGAGGCCAACAGAGGGAACCACAGTCGACGTCCATAGAAATAGAAACGTCTTCATTTGTTGAAACATTTGATCGATGTATGATTAGAAATCGAACGGGGAACAGACGAAGGACGAGAGAGGAAGCGATTTGCCGACTGGATTATATCTGAGAGAGAGATAAGAACAGAGAATCCAGCCAGACATACAGAGCCAGACGAAGAAGATGACAGAGACAAGGACAGGCGGACAAGTGGAGACAGACATCGAAGCAGAGTAAACCTAGTATTTTAGCCTTAGCAAAGACAGACAGGCAGGCAGACAGACAGGCAGGAAGACAGACAGTAAGGCAGACAGACAGAGAGACAGGCAGACAGGCAGGCAGACAGACAAGCAGGCAGGCAGACAGACAGACAGACAGACAAGCAGGCAGACAGACAGACAGACAGGCAGGCAGGAAGACAGACAGACAGACAAGCAGGCAGACAGACAGGCAGACAGACAGGCAGGCAGACAGGCAAGCAAACAGACAGACCTACATAGATAGATTGGGACGGTGGAAGTGTGTAATGTAGGTTTGGTCCAATGACTAATTAAGTGCAGACGAGTGACTGAGGACTGAGGATTGGAAGACGAAGAAGGAGGAGGAGGACGAGGAGGACGAGGACTGAGGATTGGAAGACGAAGAAGAAGACGAAGAAGGAGGACGACGACGACGAAGAGGCGGAGGAGGAGGAAGAGGAGGAGGAGGAGGAGGAGGAGGAGGAGGAGGAGAGAAGGAGCGATTGTGCGCTTGACTGGATTCGAATCGAAGACTCAACGAATGAAGACGAAGAAGAGATTGAATCTACGACCAACAACCGTAAGTAATTGCCTCATTATATACATATGCACAGTCAGACATATCCACTGTGAATATGTATACACATACATATATACTTATCCAGTAATGTGTGTGTGTGTGTGTGTGTGTGTGTGTGTGTGTGTGTGTGTGAGTGTGTATGTGAAAGTAGATATTATGTATATGTGTCTGTATGTGGCTGTATGTGTCTGTATGTGTATGTCTTGTTTGATAATTAAGTATTCGATGTAAGTGGGATGTGGAGGAAGAAGAAGGAAAGAATTTTCCAGGACAAGTGAGAAAAAAACAATTTCAAGAGAGGTGAACATAGAGAAGTGGATGAACGAGGACCGGTTAAGACATTTAGATATTACAGAGGTTCACATACAGTATATACATAGACATAAATACATACATATATGCATACATACATATATGCATATATACATACATACATACTTAAATACATTCATACATACTTAAATACATAAATACAGTACATGCATGAATAGATGCATTTCGCTCAAACACAATCCCATGACACAGGTCTACATTCGTATATAATTCTGAATCTTAGACATTGCCACAGGCCTGCTATTAGAAAGGCTATTGACGATAGAAAGGCTATTGACGATGAAATAGCTATTGACGATAGAATGGCTATTGACGATAGAATGGTTATTGACGATAGAATGGCTATTGATGATAGAATGGTTATTGACGATAGAATGGCTATTGACGATAGAATGGTTATTGACGATAGAATGGCTATTGACGATAGAATGGCTATTGACGATAGAATGGCTATTGACGATAGAATGGTTATTGACGATTGAATGGCTTTTGACGATAGAATGGCTATTGACGATAGAATGGTTATTGACGATAGAGTGGCTATTGATGATCGAATGGCTTTTGACTATAGAATCTCTATTGATGATAGAATATCTGTTGATGATAGAATGGCTATTGACGACGGAATGGCTATTGTGAATAGAATGGCTGCTGATGGTACAACGTCTATTGCTTATCATTTGGCTATTGTTAAGATATTGTTTTTGGCTGCAGGCACTGCAGACAGACAGACAGACAGAGACAGAGAAACAGACAGACAGATAAAAATATCTGGAGATACATATAAATTTTTAACGATACAGACACATACTTAGGGAAAAGATAGCCAGACATAGAGACAGACAGTGAACGGCAGAGCAACAGAGAGAGAGAGAGAGGCAGAAGCCGCAGCGCACCCCCCTGGGTGATATGTGCTTCACTCCATCCATCCTACTCACTCCTGTAGGCAGACGAGGCCGTGGTGCTTGTTCAGGTAGGACTTCAACGCAAACGCTCGGTTGCAGCGCTCGCAGCGGAAGTGCTTCATAGCGCTATGAGTCTGTACGTGAGCCCTCAGGTTCGATCGGTCTGCGAACGCCTTCCCGCAGAGGCTACACTCGAACGGCTTCTCGCCGGTGTGTGACCGCAGGTGCCCTCGCAGGAGCCACGGACGCGAGAAGGCTTTGGCACAGACCGTGCAGCGGTACTTGAGGTCGTGGGTGAGGATGTGCATCGCCAGCGCTGGCATGCTCACGTAGACCTTGCGACAGTGCGGGCACTGCTTGGCGTGCTGGCTGTCCGTGCTGCGGTGGGTCTGGCGGTGGCGGGAAAGGTTCGATGACGTGGCGTAGCGGCGCCCGCAGTCGTCGCAGACGTAGGTTGTCGAAGAGCGTTTCCGGTCGAACGATTTCGGTGCCCGGAATCGACGGTCCGTGACGAGTAGTCGCCGGGGGCTGCGGTGGTTGTGGTAGCGCCGTCGTTCCGCGTCGCTGATCGGAGATAGAGACTTGCCGGAAATGACGTCGACGCTGTCACGTGACGACGAGTCGGAAGTCTCGCTCGGGTCTTGAGCTACTTCCGGTTCCGGTTGACGTTCAAAGGAGGGGGAAGGGGAGGGGGAGGGGGAGGAGGAGGCGGATGAAGCATCATTCCCCTGCTCTAGTTCGGTCGTTGGATGGCACGGCGAACGGGAGACAACGAGGCAACGAGGCAACCATTCTGAAGAAAACACAAAGACAACCAATGATGCATTGAGGCAACCAAATTTCAAAGACAACGCAAAGACAACAACGAGGCAACGAGGCAACCATTACCTTGGAGGTTAAGTTAAAACGTCCCCAGCACACCTTTTTAGTGGCTCAATGTATCTTCCTTTTCGCATGCATTCAAATACTTCCAACACCCACTACAATTTAGCACGGATACCCGGATTTAGGTACCTTAGAAATTCTGGTCTGGACATCCGGACATGTAAGAATTTTTTAACCCTCCCCCCAGTTCAAATCTCACAATTCAATCTCACATTTCAAAGCATGGATGTATACAGGACCGTTGGCACGGGTAGTGGCAGTGTGGGAATTGTAGAAAAAGACTGCAGGGGGGGGGGTTGAACATTTTATCCGTATTTTTGCAAACTTATGTCAAAGAAATCTGAAATCCGCTGATTTCAACGCTAGCAGGTTTGCAAGTCAGACTCGAATCAAAAATCAGTTCCTTTGTTGAGAAATTTCAAAAATGCATACATGATACACCATGGAAATGTCTTCTCTTTGTCAGAGACTCAGAGTCAAATAATAATGCTAAATTATGCAAGCACAACTGATGGGGTTGGAAACGACCCATGGGTTGTGCAATGAAGTCTTAACTGGGGGTCCTAAGAAAGGCTAGGGGGTTGAACCCCCAACGACCAGAAATTTCCACCATGGGTAGTGGCGAAGTTCTTACAAACGAAGAACGAAGTATAACGAGTTCAGTGATATATCTTTCCAGCCACACAAGTGTCTCATCATAGCGGACATTTCTTCCAATGAATCGAAGGAGAGTGTGGAGAGAGGGACCCGTGGGAGCGTGGCGATCGGCGACCACAGCCAATCGAAATCGCTCTCTAATCCACAGCTGCTCCTCTTTCCGATATAATATAAGATGTCTGCTATTCCAATATATAAGCTTACATGGCATATAAGAGTAAATAAACTATAGCTGATATATATAGAGTGCAAGTGCACCACAAACACACATACACGGATATATATATATATATGTATATATATAATTATGTGTATATATATGCATATTAGCCAAAGCTTGTAAGGAGCACCTCAGCCCCATGCGCTTACTATATACTATCCTCAAATATATATGTGTGTATATATATATAGAATAGATTGTGGGTTTTCCGTACATATACAAATATGTAATATATTCGCATATATATGCCATATATATAGGTTAATATATATACGACTTACAGAACAAACAGTGCATGCATGTACACAAGTATACAATAAACTATAGTTTAAACATATACATAATACATAATATATATATACATAATATACATATACACACAATATATATACATTAAATATATGTATATATATGTGTGTGTGTATATGATAGGTCAGAGGTATTCGTGGTCTCCCGTGAAGCTAGCGCTGGAAATGGGATTCGCGCGGAAAGTCGTCAGCTAATGCGATCTCACGTAAAAGAGTTGACGGCTTATAAAGACTGGAGCTAATAACGGACGACCCTCTGAGGGGAGGGGGTCACATACGTATAAACAGACAGAGCATCACACATCGGGAGGGGGTACACGTGTTTACATATTCACACGAACACGTGCGAATTTTACGTGTTTGTATAGCGCCAGCAGTTCTGGGAAGAGACGGCGATACACACGATGGTGCGGTTCGCATAAGTTCCTTCTTCGTGAGATCTCACACTTCTAATCATATCAAATCTAATCTAATCTAATCTAAATATATAATTCAGTAAGCAAGTATAGGTATGCAGGTAAGAATGTAAATAAGTAGGCGAGTGAGTTAGATGCACACATGGGCTCACAACTAACAAACATTTTGGCTCTCCAGAAACATTTTTTCCCCTACAAAAATTTATGCGGAATCCCATGGATGCAAACAACGTAACATACTAAGATTCAAATACATTCTGGGCCTCGTATGCGGCCAAGATCCACGACGTTCGTTGAGCTTTTGAAAGCTCTTTCCCCCCTCGATTTCCGGCCATGGTGCACCGACTGCAGTTTGCCTACTATGAACGTCGTCACCAGGGATGAGTTGCGCTGCCTCATCCTTGTCTCTCCTCCCAAGTCGTACGATTTGGATCCTCTTCCAACTCTCCTGCTGCAAGAGTACGTGGACGTTCTGCTCCCGCTCCTCGCAGAGGTGTAATCGGTCTATCCGGGACGGAGTCCTGATCCCTTAACAGTAGAGATCGATCCTGATTCCGTACTAAAGAGTGATGACCTTGATCGTTTCGATCCAACGAACTACAGGCCGATAGCTAACGTCTCGTTCCTATAGAAAATCATCGAAAATACTGCTGCTGGTTAGTTATTCTATACCAGCGGTTCTCAACCTTTTCAAACTCAAGGACCAGTTATAAATTTTGTGTCTCGGTCGCGGACCACCACTAAAAAATGGTGTCACTGGAAACCCTATGAAATTACAAATTCATATAAAACCATAGTATAAAATAATAAATTTGATAAGATTAAGTATTTTACTTATCATGTACTATTAAATTTAATAAATTTTTAAACAAATATTTTTGAAATTGACAAAATTTGTCTGTTTGCATGTTTTTAATTGTAAAAAATGTAAATTGTAGGCCTTGCTCGCGGACCACCAGGCAGATAGCCGCGGACCACCAGTGGTCCGCGGACCACAGGTTGAGAACCGTTGTTCTATACTATCTTAAGGAAAGCACCCTTCTACCAACCAGTCCGGATTCAGGAAGCTCCATTCAACTGAGACCCTCCTGCTCCCGTGCTCTGCCTCCTGTCAGACATCTATCGGGCTACAGACAGATCCCAGCGTACTCTACACTAGCCCTGTTCGACGTCAGCGCCGCTTTTGCCATCCTTCTTAAGCGGTTTCATGTCTCGTTTGGGCTGTCAAGGAACTTTCTTAAATGGACAGGCTCCTTTCTCCACGGGCGCTGTCTCAGGGTGGTTCACGGCCCGACTAGGTCTGAGTGGGTTTCAGCTCCGTACGGTCTGCCCCAGAGTTCCGTCCTTGGTCTTAACTTGTATATTTATTTATTTATTTATTTCGGATATTTCTATAGCGCCTCCTCAAGTCTACTACTACTCAGAGGCGCTCCCGACTACAGTATTTGATACTGTGTCGGAGTTTTCACGCCGAAGCGCCACGAGCAATCGCGAGTGAAGGACTTGCCCAAGGTCCGTACGCAGCGGCTAGAGTGGGATTCGAACCTGCAACCTTCCGGTCACAAGGCGCCGAACTTACCACTGAGCCACCACGCCCCACATTTATACCTATGGCCCTGCCTCGCTCCTTGTGGAACACGAGGCACTGGGTCAATTTATGCGGATGACATACAGGCATACTTGCACTGTATGTCATCAAACGCCTCTTCTGCTGGCTTGGATATTGGCCGGGGTATGGTCTCATTGGAACAGTGCCGGCGCTAGGGCCCAGTGGCGTCTACCAATGGTGGAGTGTGGAGAACGATCTCCATCGAACTTCAAAAGTGGGGGGTTTGACATATTTTGACTGAAAGTGGGGGGTTGCATTTTTTCATGATAGCTCTTTTGTCCCGTGTGATAATATAGCCAAATCCAACAAAGCAAAAATATTTAAAATCCGAAAAGGTCCAAAAAATTTTTTCGCGCTACGCGCGATAATTGCTTTGACTCTCTTTGGGCACTGTCAGTCTAGACGTAAACTCAGCAGCTATTTAGGCCTAAAGTAGAAAACATTCAGCTAAGTCATCCATTAATTCATTAGTCTGTAGGCCTAACTGTCTCAGAATGACTCATTAATTCGTTTATTTTACGACGACGTCATATCAAAGACGATTGGCGTCTCTCCCACTGCAGAATCTCAGAAAACACCAAAATGTGTATTTCAGGGGGTAAATTTGGGGGGGGGGTTGATTCTCCATTTACTTTTGGGGGGGTTAGACGCCACTGCTAGGGCCCCCGAACCCCGCGGTTGGGGCCTCAAGTTTGTAAGGGGCCTCAAAATCTAGCTGGTCTTTATGTCTATTTGTGAATGTTTGTTTCAGAAACCCACTACTTGCCCAAAGATTTTCAGAATGATTTGATCGAATAGGTTGCTGAGGAGATTCAAGACACCAACATGGAAGTACTGCAACATGCAAAATGCTTTTCCGCAATTCTGGACTGTACTCCTGACATTTCACATGAAGAACAAATGACAGTTAACTTAAGATTTGTCCAGTGTATACCTAGAAAAGGCATACAGATAAGAGAAGTTTTTGGATAGTTAGTTTTGGCCGTACTGGAGTCGGGAGCGCCTCTGAGTAGTTCTCTTGAAGAGGCGCTATATAAATCAATGCATGAATGAATACGGTAATCAGAATATACTCTGCGAAGCCGCTTCGCTATTACTTGGACAAGGTACAGACCTACGACGCTCTTGACCAACTTGAAGCATACGCACTAGGTAAATGATGCAGCAATGCCTTCGCGCAAGCGAGTTCATTAGCAAATTATATTGGTTTCTGTTCGTTAATCATCTGCATTGTGGTGTGGTATGATGTCTTATTCCAAATCAATAAGACGAGTAACCAGAGTTTGAACTACAAGCCAACGAAGACTTCTTACAGAGATATCATGAAACTAGGTTTGAACCTCTAATACAATGGCATGGGAAATTGCAGAAGATATGGAGGTGAACACCACTTTCCCTGAAACGAGAAACCAGCGTGGAAAAGCCCATTTTGACTACGAATGTGCAGACGAAATGGATAAATTTACACCCGAACAACAATTTGAAGCAGATTATTTTCTATGAAATTCTTGATCAGGCACTGGTGTCAGTCCAGTGACGGTTCCAGCAGATAAAGGATTGGAACAGAATTTTTGGGTTTCTCGGTCGTTCCAACACACTCATCAAAATGCATGACACAGATCAGCTGCAAAAACATTGTGTTTACTTATACGAGAAGATGGGAAACAACTTAAACAATTGGACTTCTAATGGAGCGTTTACGTTTTGTTGCAGTCAATCTTGGAGACAGTGAGTTGACAACAGCACGAGACTTTCTACAGTAGGGTCTACCTTTATGTGAATGAACTTATAACGTTTGCCCAAATTTGTTTATTGCACTGAGGATTCTTCTGACCACCCTATGTAGTAGCTATGGCTAGTGCTGAGCACAGTTTTAGCACACTGAAGCTAATTAAAACATTTAATCGTTCCACCATGCTCAGCAGGTTATCATCGCTGGCAATGATTTCGGTTGAAAGTGAAACTGTCAGAAAGCTGAACTATGACGAGCTATTGAAACGATTCGCGGAAAAGAAGGCGATACGGAAAAAGTTTTCCTGAGATATGAGTATCGATGCCATGTATATTGATACTTCCTTTGTTGACTTAGCTTTTTCTGTTGTCGGTGTAAGAGATTTGACGTTCGGTCATTCTCGTTTGTTCTCGTTTGCAGTGTATTTTTCGTAGTTATTGGGGGCTTCAAGTAAGGCTTGGGGGTCTCAAGTACCACAGCGCTGGCACTGCATTGGAAGTATGGATTTCCTCAAACTGTTTGCGCCTAAACCCGGCAAAGACTAAATTCATTTGGTTGGACACCCGACAACAACTTGCTAAACTTGACCTTGCCTCCATAGCCGATGAATTTCCTATACTTGCATTTACTTTCTCTACTGTAGTTCGCGACATTGGGATCCTGCTAGATCGGGAGCTTACTCTTGCATCTCATCTCCATCGCCCTGCCCGCACTTGCTATACTATCAGCAGCGCCAGCTTCGCACTGTTGCCCGCTCTCTTACTTCTGGCGCCACTGCTACGTTACACTCCTTTATTGCCGAATACCAAATTTGGTCAAGTCTCTGGTCAGATGCTAGAGGTCCTGCATTAGCTCCCTGTCAGCTAGCGTGTATAGTTTATAGGGTTGTTCCCTGTCCTGGCGGTGCCAGCTGGGTTGCTCTCCAGCTTACCTGCGGGTCCTTTGCCATCCAGTGCTATGAGTTCAGGGTAGCTGTCACCTTCGCTCTTCGGGGAAGGGGTGTTCATTGTGCCTTATGCCCCACAACCACCATGCAGAACCGTGTTTTTCAGTGGTGGGCCTGACGGCATGGAACTGGTTCCCCGGAACTGCGCCTGCTCCCAAGAACTCCCTCTGATGCGTTCTATCTGATACGTTCTACACTAGATTGAAAACTGCAGTTCTGTTCGGCCGTGCTGGAGTCGGGAGCACCTCTGAGTATCCTCTTGAAGAGGTGATAATCAATACTCGAATGAATGAATAAATGAACAGTGTTAACAAAATGGTTTTCAGCGTGCTCATTTCCATCTTGCGAGTCACATTGCAATATAATTCATTACATTCTGTTTGGAATGGCATTACATTAAGGCGCTCTGTGAGTTCGCGATAAGAATTTACTCGGTCTCGGCACACATGCAAGCAAGAGGAGCGCAGAGGGTCGTTGGCGGCCTTAGGCAATCGGAATGGTCAAAGGCGGGGAAGAAGAGCAAGAAGAGGTGGAGGAAGAGGAAGAAGAGGAGGAGGAGAAAGAGGAGGAGGAGGAAGACTAGGAAGTGTTCATCTCTGCGTCTGATGGAACTTCATCGATCGCAAGAGATAAAAATAAATCAATTGGACCAAAATCGATCAGAAGACAATTAACCCACGCTGTCTCGAATACATACATCTATGGTCGATCCCTCTGTTTGTCTGTGTTTGTCACTCTCTCAGTCTGTCTGTCTGTCTGTTTGTCTATCTGTCTATCTCTCATTCTCTCTCATTCTCTGTGTGTGTTTGTCTGTTTCTCAGTTTGTCTATATCCCTGTCTCTCTTTAATTCTCTCTCTCCCTCCTCTCTCTCTCTCTCTCTCTCTCTCTCTCTCTCTCTCTCTCTCTCTCTCTCCTCTCTCTCTCTCTCTCTCTCTCTCTCTCTCCTCTCTCTCTCTCTCTCTCTCTCTCTCTCTCTCTCTCTCTCTCTCATCTGTCTCTCTCTCTCTCTCTCTGTCTCTCTCTCTCTCTCTCTCTCTCTCTGTCTCTCTCTCTCTCTCTCTCTCCTCTCTCTCTCTCTCTCTCTCTCTCTCTCTCTCTCTCTCTCTCTCTCTCTCTCTCTCTCTCTCTCTCTCTCTCTCTCTCTCTCTCTCTCTCTGCGTCCTCCCTGTCTATCTATATCCTTGTCTGTCTGTCTGCTTGTCTCTCTATATAAATTGTTGTCTCTATATCTGTCTCTCTATCTACAATCCTGTTTCTCTATCTTTCTCTTGTCTATCTGTCTGTATGTGTGTATGTCGCTCTTCCTACCTGCTTCTATCGGTTTGCCTGCTTCTACTAGTCTGTCTGTATGTATGTTTGTCACTCTTCTTGTCAGCTTCTGTCTTCCTGTCTGTTTTCCTGTCTGTCTTACTGTATGTCTGTCTTCCTGTCTGTTTACTGTATGTCTGTCTGTCTGTCTTCCTGTCTGACTGTCTGTCTGTCTGTCTTTCTTTCTTCCTGTCTGTCTGTGTGTCTGTCTGTCTGTCTGTCTGTGTGTGTGTCTGTCTGTCTGTCTTCCTGTCTGTCTGTCTGTCTGTCTGTCTGTCTGTCTGTCTGTCTGTCCTGTCTGTCTGTCTGTCTGTCTGTCTATACCATACCTCGTGAAGTACTTCTTGCGTCAGTTGCATCTTTCGCTGATGCAGAACTTAAGGAATCGCAGACATCGTACGGATTTCTCGGATCGCATCATCTTCAGTTTCTCTGCTGCAGGACCTGCAGCCGTCGCCAACCGGTTCCGACCGACTGACCACATGCCGGACAACACTCGGACGCTGGTCAGTCTTTGTGGACTGTCCGGTGCCAATGGTCAACGGCTTTCTGTCCGTCTGCTTGACCAGAAACGAGCGCGGCATCGTCCAACGTTGGGCAGTTCCAGTGACTACTAGCGCCTGGTCAGTTGCCTATAGGCTGCCAAGCGATGACCAGTGCCAGCAAG
>OY744607.1:3840882-3933382 GCA_963556255.1 Allolobophora icterica | reverse complement strand
AGAGGGAGGAAGAGATGGAGGAAGAGATGGAGGAAGAGATGGAGGAAGAGATGGAGGAAGAGATGGAGGAAGAGAGGGAGGAAGAGAGGGAGGAAGAGATGGAGGAAGAGATGGACGAAAAGATGGACGAAGAGATGGACGAAGAGGAAGAGATGGACGAAGAGATGGAGGAAGAGATGGAGGAGGAGGAAGAGTTGGAGAAAGAGGAAGAGATGGAGGAACAGGAAAAGATGGAGGAAGAGATGGAGGAAGAAATAGATGCAAAGTAAGAGCTGGAAAAAGAGGAAGAGATGGAGGTAGAGATGGAGAGGAAGAGTTTGAGAACGAGGAAGAGATGGAGGAAGAGATAGGGGAAGAAGAAGAGATGCAGGAAGAGGAAGAATTGGAGAAAGAGGAAGAGATGGAGGAAGAGATGGAGTAAGAGATGGAGGAAGAGTAAGTGATGAAGGAAGGGGAAGAGATGGATTAGAAAAGGAAGAAAAGATGGAGGAAGTATAGATGAGACGGAGGAGAGGAAGAGATGGAAGAAGAGGAGGTATGGAGTGGAAGAAGAACAGATAGAGAAAGAGATGGGAAACGTAGATGATTCGGAGGAGGAGGAAGAGATGGAGGAAGAGGAAGGGATTGAGGAAGAATACAAGATGGAGGAAGAATAATGTTATTAAATTAAATTTAATTTAATGGAATCCATCCAGCCGAGCTCAATCGACTCCCCATACCCACCCACCCCACCTCCAGTCTCCATCTCAGTCTAACAACTCCCACCTTCCCTCCCACCGTTTCCTTTCATTGTCTTCAGCAGCAACAGCTGCTGCTGCTACCGACATCTAGCGGTTGCGAGGAAGGTCTACGCCTATCAATCTATTGCTCCGTCAATCCGTCATTCCGCTGGTTCCCTGCTATTCCTTCGAGAGAGCGCCAAGTTCCGTCACGCGCCGATCGACAGCAGGGAATCACGAGGAACCGCGACAGGAACCCGCGGCAGGAACCGAGTGAGATGGAAGTTCATCAATCATTGGAGGCTGAAAGGGAGATTTGTCAAAACGCGGACTGTGCAATTGGGTCCAACTGCCTCTAATTTGTCCAAGGCAACATGTCTCTATGTTGCCTTGGACAAATTAGAGGCAGTTGGACCCAATTGCACAGTCCGCGTTTTGACAAATCTCCCTTTCTTCCATCTCTGCCCTCCCTTCTCTTCGCTTTACCTCCCCAACCCCTTCTTCTCCTACTACTTCTTCTCCCTCTCAATTCCACTCCTCCTTTACGTTGGTTCTTTCCTTTCTTACCTAGCAACCCTGTTTCCTCCTTGATTCCCCCTCTTCTTTCTCCTACATGCTCCTCCTTTTCTTCTCCTTCCTCTTCTTCTTCCTCGTCCTCTTCCCCTTCCTCTCACACTCAATCCCACTAATCCTCTTCTTTGTTTTTTCCTTTCTTTTCTATCAACCCTTCCTCCTCCTTGATCCTCCTTTCTCCTACATGGTCCTCCTTTCTACCTCTGCTTTCCCTTCCTCCTCCTTCACTTCTACCTCCTCTTCTTCCCTATCCTCTTTCTCGTCTTCTTCCTTGTCTTCTTCCATATCCTCCTCTTCCTCCTCCTTTCTCCTCTTCTTACACCTCTCCTCTCCTTCCTCCTCCTCTTCTTCCACCCCTTGGGTCCTTTCCTTTATCATCTACCATCCTTTCCTCCTCTGCTCCACCTCCTTTTTTGCCTGATTTGAATCTGACTTCTCCAACCGACCAGGATTGCTATTGCTGCTGCTGCCCCTCCTCCACGTCCTCCTCCTCTTCTTCCTCCTCCTCCTCCTCTTCTTCCTCCTCCTCCTCCTCCTCCTCCTCCAATTCCACCTCTTCCTTATTGAGGACTTCCTTTTGTCTTCTAGCAACTCCTCCTCCTTCTCTTTGCCTTCCGGTTTTCAACCATTGCTAGTTATCCCTTTCCGGTTTGTCGTCTCATTGCTCCTCCTCCTCCTACTCTTCCTCCACCACCTCCTCGCCTCCTCATCTTCTTCCTCTTCCTCTACCTCCTCCTCCTCCTCCTTCTCCTCCTGCTCTTCCTCTGCCTTCTCCTCCTCCAACTGCTAATTATCCTCCTCCTTCCATTTCTCCTCCTGCTCTTCCTGTTCTTCCTCCTCCTCTCCTCCTCCGTCTCCTCTCCTCCTCCTCTTCCTATCATCCTCCTACTCCTCCTCCTCCACCTCCTCTTATTTATCTTGCTCGACATTGCGACGCACCAGTTCCTGACGCTTAATGCTAACCTGTAAACCCGCTCTTAACATTTTAACGGAGAGTAGCCTACACTCATTTGAAATTGGATGATTTCAACCCTTTTCAAACAACGTTTTTGTACAGACAGACAGACAGACAGACAGACAGACAGACAGACAGACAGACAGACAGACAGACAGACAGACACACACACACACACACACAGACACACAGACAGACAGTGTGTGTATGTTCGCGTGCGTGTCTAGGCCACTGTGTGGTGCGGAGAAATAAGACAAAGGGAAATGGCGCCGAGATTTGACGTCTGCCATTCTTCAGCGTCACGAGTGACGTCGGCTGTTCATCATTTTGCGTCGAAGACGACGACGATAATGTTGTTAATGCGCACATACACCACGACATGCGATTTATTAAAGACACACACACACACACACACACACACACACACACACACACACACACACACACACACACACACACACACACACACACACACAACACACACACACACACACACACACACGAGCCACACCACCCAGGCACCCACAGGGACGTAACTAGCGTTGGGCTTGGGGGGGCTTAAGCCCCCCCCAAACGAAGTTGAAGCCCCCCAAACAAGTCAAGCCGTTGTATGCTTACGGCTAAAATTCGTATGAACACTGTATAAATGTTGCCATGTTCAAGGTTTAAGCCCCCCCAAACGAAAAATCCTAGTTACGTGCCTGGGCACCCACCAGAGCCTCAGACACATACACCCACAACACCTCATGCATTGGCATATATACACTCCAGGAAAGAGGCCTACATATAAAAAATACAGCGATGTATATATATATATATATATAATACAGCGATGTTCATATATATTTATATATATAGATATATATTATATATATATGGATATATATGCATGTATGTATATATACTATATATATGTATATATATATGTGTATATATATATATATATATGCGACAGCCAGACAGCCAGACCTGCAGACGGACAGACGAACAGACGGACAGACAGACGGACGGGCGGAAAGACAGACAGAGAGCCAGAGACAGACCTCGCGTGTAACTAATAAGCTAAAGAGTGAAAGAGTATTTGCTATAGAAGACGGTTTCGGAAGCTGACTTGAACCGGAAGAGGATTAGACGAGAGGTCACAGAGCAAAGGTCACTCACTGCGCTGTCCTCCTTCAAATCTTTTCATATCCTTAAAAGGTTTCCTCAATGGCCGACGTGGAAACCCGCGGAAGCCGTTGAACTGGAAGGAATTAGTACAAGCTATCCGCGCGAGTTTTTGTCTGAATGCCTTCCCTCTAGCGTCTTTCGACAGAATGCCTCAGATGAATAATTAGTTTCTGTTTAGCGACTCTGTGTCACAAAGAAGGTGATTCGCGTCGCCCTCCTCATTATCTAGGCTTTGGACTGGCACCGCCAGAATGTGGTCAGTGGCGGAGCTCTTCGGGTGACCCACTGTTCAGTTCCGTTATTATGAGGTTGACAGAATGACCACAACGCTGACCGAGAAAATTATCCAGAGCCCAGAGGTCAGAGCGCTCGGGAATAAGCTGGAGCCCTGCGCCAGGCTTTTCTGGTGGCCCTTTAGAAAGTTGGAATTTAGGATTACGATTATGAATTCAAATCCACACCAGATGCTTCAATTTCCTGTTTGAGTAGCGACCCCTAGCGAACTCACTGAACTTACTTCTTAACCGTTGAATAATTCCAAGCTCTCGTCCTCAACTAAACCAGCCTTAACAGCCAGAGCGGCCTCCTCCAGGCCCACATTAAGGGGGTTGCTAAGGGTGCTGCAGCACCCGGGCCCGGGGGCGTAACTTTGGTCTAAAAAGTGGGGGGTACCAATTTCTTACATACACGAAACAAGGCTGAGACTGCGATCTCTGGGAAGGCACAATAATGAAATACTCATTGGCATTGTTCAAAAAGTGGGGGTGCGGTACCCCTAGTCCAAAAACTGGGGGTACGGGTACCCCTCGTACCCCCCACAAATTACGCCTATGCCCGGGCCCTCAGTTTTGAGGGGCCAACATTTTCGGAAGTACGTTAGAACATTTTATTGTAGGCCTACTTGTAATTGGGTCCCGCGCTCATGGCTATAATTATAGGTAATTACCACAGCAACCGGGCCCGCACTAGCCTTAATGCGGCCCTGGTCTCCTCTCTCGGGTCTCCATTGGACATCGCTCTCTGGATAACCACTCGGATATGACGCAGAACTCGTGAATAGGTTGGTGCCCTTGCGCTTAGGTTGGCTTACCCTGTCAGACATTAAAAAGGAATACATTATTTTTGAAGCCGTGAGCAGGGGCGTCTACACCATAGAAACTTTGGAGCAAATGCTCCATCCAAGAAATAGGGGGGAGATCTGTCAGTGTGTGTGCCACCATTTTAGGGGGGAGGAACGGGGAGGGGGAAGAAAAAGGGGGAAAGGGACGTTGCTCCAGTGACTTAGGGGGGATAGACGCCCCTGGCCGTGAGAGGTCGTCGTCGTCTGTGAGGGCGACCGGTAAACCGCCCCGTTGGGGGCGTATCTGACGGGAGCGTGGTGCTACATGGAGTACAAGAACAAGACCGTCCAGAAGAAACAAAACAACGAAACGAACAACAAGTACGAACGGTTGGCAGAGGTTGGCACAGGGTTCTGTCGAAGGAGGGGCTGTCCTCCTGGAACACAGTGTAATTCCGAGCCAGCCGACGCCTTCTATAGTCGGAAGATACGACCGGGTCTCAGAGAACAACATAAGGAGAAAGGAGGAATTGGGAGAAAGCAAAGAAAGGAAACAGAAAGAGGAAAACAGAAAAACGGTTGAAGTCAAAATGGCGCTTGACCTGCGGAGGGAACCGGTTGGCAGAGGTTGCTGTCGATGGAAGAGCCTGTTCTTCCGGGAAAGCAGTGTAATATTCCGAACCAGCCGATTGAACTTCTAGCCGGGAGAGCTCGAGAGCAAGAACATCTAAACGGAACAGAACACAAGTAGCCTACAAATACAAACTGAAATCAGTAATATCTGCAAGACGGCAAGGGCCTTTGTTGCCATACGCTGTCCTTAAACTACTACTATCAGAGGAAGCTATAGCTTTTGATAACTATGATAGGCCTATCACTTAATTATAGGCTACACCTGGGACTAGGCTACGCGTGCACTTGTTAGATGCAAAGGTTACTTAAAAATTAAGGCGACCGGAAGTGTAGGTCCTACAGGCGCCTGTGAATAAGCTGGTTCCCGCGACTTCGCTTTTGTGGGCGCTGTAGAAATTTAGAGATTACGATTATCGGTCAACGTTTGTGCAAAGAAGGTGTTTAGTTTTTCAGCTGTAGTTTTAGTATTGATACTCTGCTCCTTTCTTGTGTTGCCTGTTAGGGTTTGACGTTATCCCATAGTTCTTTTAAGCTACCTGTTTGTTCAACACCTCTCAGACTGGCATTGTTTTTGTGTTGGATGCATTTATAAATACTTAGGCCTATTGAAAGCGACGGCTGAGGCTGCCTCAATGTCTGCAGCTCGCATGAGCTTTGGATCTTGACCTTGAACCGATTTTAACCTTTTCCTGACAGTTGATTTTGTTTTAACTGAGCGCCTATGAATATGCTGGTTCCCTCGACTTGTTGGCCTTGCGCTGAATAAATCTGGAGATTAGGATTAGGATTACGAACTTCTGAATTAAAGACCATTATTCACGTTATTTAGGTCAAGGTTTAAGAAACAGTTTTATTGGCCGAACTTGGCCTATATTATATGAAACAAACACTGTGATTGGTTGAATACTCAGCTGTTTGTGCGCAACAATGGCGGACAACATGGCTGCCGGCCAGAATCGTCCAGCAGACAATATGGAAATTGGGGAAGATTCGGGGAACGGAGGAACAGTTCCGCCGGACGCGAAGAAGATGAAACTGGACGCGAAAGATTCTGGAAACGAGTACAATCTCGAGGAGCGTCTGAACGGAATTCTGTGTTGTGCTGTGTGTCTGGACCTACCAAGTCTAACGTTTTACCAGGTTCGGCCCTGGGAATCAAGTTTTGTTATGAAAAGACTGACCGTTGACTTTTTCAGTTTATGTTCATTATATCTTATAAAATTAGATATCTTCTGCTCCATAGAGAGTTTACGAGAGGAAACTTTGTATTCCATTCAATTCATTCGTAATCCGGATAACGCCGGCTAAAAAGGACGAGGTTTTCAGTTGAGAAAATTTACAGAAGAGAATAGCTTAATGTCAGATATTTTATTCGCAGCTTTATTTGTAATAAGAAACAGCTGGTTTAGATGAACTGATAAGGAAATGGAAGTGAAATTAATAGATTAAAATTTAAAGCACTCGCCTTGTAACGCCGAGGGTATGGGTTCGAGCCTTCTGCCTAAGATGGTTACTGCATAGGGGCCTTAAACAAGTCCTTCATTCACAATTGCTCAGCGCCTTCGACGGATGCTTGGTCATTAGACCAACGAATTAGTTTAACGAACATTTACAAATAATAAAAACGGTAACAGTTGATTGAGTTGGCTGTTTTCAGTGTTTTGCTGAGCTTGGGAAAAGGCTGTTGCGCTGTTTCAGTGTGCCAATGGCCACTTGATGTGTGCCAGCTGCCTATCCCATCTGCTGGCCGATGCTCGCATAAAGGGTGAGAACGCGACGTGTCCGCAGTGCCGCTGCGAGATCAGCAAGACCTTATGTGTTCGCAACTTGGCCGTCGAGAAGGCGATCTCGGAAATGCCGGCCCTGTGTCCTCACTGTCGCAAGCAGCTGTCGAGGAGCGCTCTGACGGATCACAAGAAGGACCTGTGTCAGGAGAGGTGAGAGGTTCCTGGTTTGCAGTTAACAAATCTGCGTGAAATCAAAGTTTCTATTGTTTGCTTGATGAATATCTGCGCGATGGGGATTTGAACTTCCGACCTCTCAGTTGGTAGTTCAGCAAACTGACCACTAGATTCGCACATCCTAAGATTCTGTTACTAGATTTCTGCTGTGTTAATTGGTTAATATTATGATGTGCAAATGTTGCATCAAATTCAGCGCCACTGCTTGTTGATTCCGTCTCGATTTTGACCTAGCACTGAAACTGATGCTCTTTGTTTTGACAAAGCTAGTACCTCATAACAGTACAGACTTTTATAAGACAAACTCAGAAATAAATTGCATTGACCTCAAATTAAATTAAATTCTTTAAGCTCATGATAATGCAACCAAAACAGAACTTGACAATGTAGCTGAACGGTTATAGCATTTGCAGTGTTACGTACAAGTTTAAGCCTACTCTGGTAATTGGTAATGGTGATTGCAAATTTATATAGCTCCAAATCAAGAGAGACTCATCAGAGGCGCTCCCGACCTAACAAAATGAAACCACTATCAAACAACATGGTCCTCAAGCGTTTTGTGGATAAGAGGCTGAGAAGCTCATGTCACAGGTTGTTCGGCAGCTTGTTCCATGAAGATGGGCCGACCACAGAAATCCTCCGAGACGATTACTGTGTAGGGACCTTGAGCAAATCCTTCACTCACAATTACTCAGCGACATAAATTGATATTTGGATAATTTGGTCTTTAGATAGTGACGCTTAATAAATGTGTAATAATAATAATATTAATAAAACTTGATATGAAAACATTGTCAGGAAGGTCTGTGGTTTATGCTTTAATGGCGTAAACTTGAGAATGATGTCGTTTTGGTGACTGATTTCAGACCGACGCTGTGCAAGTATGCGTACATCGGATGTCCGTGGAATGGACCGTTTCGGATGCAACACATACACGAGTCATCCTGCGCATTCCCCAAGAAATCCGGAATCGAACTCCTCGAACCGGTTCATCTGATACGCGAGCAGAAGGAAAAAGAAGTCCGTGTCTACAAACAGATTCTCGACCTGCTTTCTTTTGAAAAAGTCACTTTTCTGGGTAAGTCATTATTTGTCTCAATTTAACCATAATGTTATTGATGCATCATCACGAACAGTGACGGCCCACTCCATGACTCCATCCAGGTCTTTGGCTTGTCTTGAGGCTTTATCGTCACCGAAGTACAACAGGTGAAGATCCACCTCCATCATCCGGGTCTGTGTGGCACTGGGCCGTCCCACCTGTCTCTTCCAGCTCCTCTGTGAACTGAACTTCAGCGCCTGGTGACATTGCAATGGAACACTTTCTTGTATGTGTATACCTTAGCTACCATATTTCGCAACACTGAAGTTTCTATGCATTTCGGGGGCGCTCGATAGTATATTTGTTAGCTTGCTGGACTGTCAAACGAAGAGATTGGGGGTTCAAATCCCCGCCAGGGCAGAAATTTGGTTAGAGATTTCTGCCCCACCTACACCCCCAAGCAACGCAACTATAATGAGGACACTGATGATACACTGTCGGTGGGAAGATAAGCCAGGGAGGGAGAAGATTGGCCACCTGACCTCATATTATGCAATACATACATACAAGCAATGTTAAGCATACATACATGCATGCATGCATATATACATACATACATGCATCATTGCATACATGGTCAACGTGCAACTGTGGTATTTATTTTAGATCTGCAGCTTTTACCTTTCCGCACAGACGACTTCATCCCAAAGCTGTTCTACGAGACGAATCGCTTCAACGCTCACAGCTTCCAGTGGACCGTGAAAGCCCGCGTCAACGACAACCAAGAGAACCCCATTCACACGATGACCCGAACCCTAAGCTACCAGCTCGTGCTGAAGACGCGCCCCCAGAACCCGGTCCTCATGTCATTCGTCGCTCTGAAAGGCCCATTCGGCGAGACTTACATCGATCCGGTCATCTACGAGTTCGAGTTCAACACAGACACAATGGAATCGCCGTTCCAGGAATTTCCATTGTCCGACTCGGTGGAGTGTAACCGGATGCTAGCGGCAAAGCATATCAACCTGAGAATGGCTTTAGTTCAGAAGTAGCGGACTCGTCGCGTTCGTGTTTTGTTAGAACGCGAGACGGCTTATGTACGTTTGATTTTCAGAGGTCTGATCGAATTTTGTCTTTGATGCGGTTTTTACAGCGAAGGAAACTTGCCGGCTTTATCGTGGAATTTTCTGTTGCGAAATATAGTTGGTTCTTTAAAAAAAAAATAGATCGCTTCTCTGTTTGTTTGTGTAACTGTATATCCGAATTGTACAGATTTCCGTGATGAAATTGTTTATTAAAAGTGGCCAGTTACTGAGGTGTAACTAGTTTTGTTTGTGCATGATAGGTGCTGTATACAGATTTCGCTAATAGTTCTAATTTGGGAGTCTATTCTGCTTGGCGTACGTTGAAACAACTGTCGAGGGGTAATGGACAACACGTTGCAGAAGTAAAGGACTTTTTTGCATGCAGCTTTGCTATAGATAATAAAAACTTAAAAGCAAATGTTTGTTTAATTTGGAGTCTACCTTCAGTCAAGGCTGAAAATCAGTTTATGGTTAAAACTGATTGCAGTTTAATAATAGGTCAGGAGCGTGCTGTGGAGCTATAAAAATGCGTGTAATTGTTGAAGTGAATGCTCATAGGTGTCAGCTAGGCGTCGAGGTACACTGCATGTTGCCTGCTGGTAGACAATTGTCATCTGATTACTAGAAAAGTCTACAGTAATGTCCGACTGTTGGACACTGCGATGGTGCTTCGTTACGATGAATGAAATTGGTCATATGTGACTGTTCTTCAGTACCAGACATTTATGAAATTGGTCACTTTAGTATTTACTGATTCCCAGACATTGCTTTTAAGAGTGTACTTGTTGCTTTGTTGTCTTAGTTGTATGCTGTTGTGCTTTATTTTGGCGAGCGAGCGACTCGTCCGGACTCTGTTGTTCATGACCGCATAGTAAGTATTTCATTAGAAGTTTTCTTGTTTAATTCCCAGAATGCTGTGCTGCGTAATTCAATCATTGCTTGTAAATAGGACGTTGTTGTATAATCGATAGTCGAAGCGGATACTCTGAGTGTATTTTTTGGACGAGACACAAATTTATGAATTAAACATTTTTTTCGTGTGAGGGAAATTTTATTTTTAGATCATGTGTCGTTTATGAGCAATGGATTTGCCTTCCATTTATTTGTTCAAATCATTCAGAATTAGGTTCAAAGGATGTTTTATATTAAATGTGTATAGTTTATGACTCTGAACTCTGTAGGAGAGTTCTGTGGAAATGAGACACGATGTTGTAATTGTCAGAACGGTTTTCGATGGTTTAAGGATGAAACTGGATGCTTCTACAACTTCTTTTGGGTTTCTATGATTCAGTATTAAATATCCATTTGCTTCTAAATTCAGTTTTAGTTTTGCCTTACCATAACAAATAACATACCGGTAATGCCTTACCTTTAAAAAACAACACAATAACAAAGAGGCTTCTCTTTCTTGTGTTTTTTTAGCACAACAGTTTTAATTCAGATTATTTCAGGACTCGAGTAAATCAGAGTATTGAATGAAGCACATGAACTGTTCTTGATAGCACTCCCCAAAGAGCCAGCTACATGACTAGCATCTCTGCATCTCCTTACACAGCCTGCGATCTTCAGTTAGAGGGGTCTTCTGACTGAGCTGCAATGCAGGACTGTTGTGGGTTTTCCACGTTGCTGCTCCCAAGGAATGGTACTGATTACCAATGGTCCGATTCTCAAACTCCCTTCAAGAAAAAGCCCGAAGCTGAGTGGAAAATATGTAGCTGTATTAAACAGAGCTCTTGGCTTGTATAGATATATAAATTTATGTTCGATCCAGTGGAGATGATCGTAATCCCCGAACTTTTAAAGAGTAGGTCACCAGCCTATTCACGAGCGCTGGACAATTGTAGGTGAGTAACTCGTCCAAAGTCGCTACGCAGTGGCTTGAGGAAGATTCGAACCTTCGACCCTCCGGATACAAGGCACCAAACATACCGCTACGAGATGATAAGTATAGGGTGACCACATTTCTTTTCTGCCATTCCGGGACACCACAGTACTTCCAATATAAGTCAAATTCAATTAGGAGCTGGGATCATTAGGAAGAGCGCTATACATAGGCCTAAACGCAATACCTCGACTGAAATATATTGTAAGATTTTAGACCAAAATTAAGCATTTTATTTGTAGTTGTTTTAATCAGAAAGAAAACGAGGTAAAACAATACAAATTGGTCAATTTACTGCTGAAACTCAAAATATAATTTCTTAAAATTAATCAAGGTTCAAGCCTAGATAGTTAAAGACTTGAAAAAGCGACTACGGGGCCACGTTTTAGCCGATGATGTACAACATTCTACTTGTCTTCTCGATCCTTCTCTGTTAAAGCCTCCAGCCACAGCTCGCAGCTTCTCCCCTTCTCCTGTGGTGTCCCTCGATCAAGGCGCGGTCCTGGGTCTACTCCTCTTTATCCTGTATACGACACCTTTAAAACATCTCATAAAATCCTCTTCTGTTGACCACCATATCTATGCAGACGACACCCAACTCTATACATATCCTCCCCAAGCTCTTTCCACCTCCATCACGCAAATACTCAGCGTGGTTAACCTAATCTCACAGAGTCACAGTGGATGTCTTCCAATCTCCTCTGCCTTAACCAGTCTTGTTGTCAAGACCTCAAACCTCAAGACCAAGACCAAGACCTTGAACCTCAAGACCAAGACCAAGACCTTGAACCTCGAGACCAAGACCAAGACTTTGAACCTCGAGACCAAGACCAAGACCAAGACCTTGAACCTCAAGACCAAGACCAAGACCAAGACTTTGAAACTCAGGACCAACACCGAGAACAAGACAAAAAAATCACAACCATATGCAGACTTATATTACTTATTAAAAAATTGTCAAGTCGGACTACTCGCTATTTTAATTAAAACATGAATCTTTTATTTTATTCACAAAAAAGCAACTCCAAATGCAGACTGCAGAGAATTCCGAATTTGTATTTTTAAAAGTCCTTCATGCAAAATGTTAATGCCTGGGGCCCGATAGCGCATTGGATAACATCTGGCGTAGAGTGCGAGAGGTACAGAGATCGAGTCCCATAGGCGGACATGCTTTGTAGGCTGCAATTTGCGCCGTGTATTGCAGGCTGTCTGTTCTGTTAGTAGTTAAGATTTATCGTATCACATGTACAGCGCAGTGCGTTTGCAGGCGCTTAATTAAAGAATAAATATTATTATTATTATTATTATTATTATTATTATTATTATTATTATAACCAACAAACTCATATGCAGACGAATTGCTAACTGTATCTATGGATTCTAAGCTATAGACCGACATTCAGTCCTGGCTGCACGGTCTCCTTGTTGTTCAAATCCGAGGTGCCTAGAACAGAGAGAGAGTTTCCAGTTTGCAAGGCAACCGACAGACGCTGGAGCAGATGGCTGGTCTCGCGCTGATCACCTGTAGCCGCTTTTATCTTGGCACCAAGTTCTTGGACAAACTCCAGCGACTCGGCATGCCAGCTTCCTGTGGTTTCGACTGCAACAGGGACGAAATGATGCGATTGTGAGATGGCAGCATATTTGTTTTCCTTATTGTGGGCTGCTTTTTCCGCTGCGGCACCTGCATTTTGCGATGTTATATGCTGATATGATGCTGCGAATGTATCTGGCACCGTGACATCCCAGGCTAAGCATCGACCTCTGGCCCAAGGTATTATAGTGACTCCATCAGGCCTTTTTCCGTCAGCTCTGGAGAGGCCATTGGGCTCTTTGATGGCCGGTATTTTGGCTCTGATGAAGGCCCGCCAAATCACGTCATTGATCATGGCATGTCGTTGTTGCCTTCCAGTTCCCTTGATGCAAGAAAATCCGTGATGGCCATTGGATTCTACTATCGCCCCACATTTACATGTGTGTTTTTCACATAACGCAGTGCCCAGCCGGATGCCGGCTGCTATTCTCAGTACTTCTCCTGGCATCCGTAATCCTGCGATTGTTATGGGTAGTGCTTGAAGCCAGTCTCCTGAGTGTGGTGATTGTGCAGCTAACAGTCTGGCTTTGGCAGTAGAATCAGTAGCTCTTTCTGAAAGGCCTTCAAGTGCACGCGATATCAGTGCGCTGTCCCATTCTCTTTGTACATGAGCCTTCTGTTCGATGGGAGTAGGCGCGTTCGATCTCAAAGACCACGAACTAGAAGCCTCCTCTACCAATGGATCTGCGACCGTTACGGCGACATCGTGCAGCAGTTGGTCTTGAAGGCTTCGCGTGCCAGCGGCTGATGCCAAAAAGGCGGAAGTTGCCAGCATATCGGCACTACGAATCCCAAGACCACCGTTTCTCACAGGCAAAGATGCCTGGATCCATTGATCGTCGCTCACGTGAATGTTAAGAAGGCTACATAGTCCTGTTCTCAAGACTTCGTCGAAGTCGCATAGAAGTCCTTCGTTTAGGAAGCAGGCTGATGTTCTTAATATGTATAGCAGCTTCGGTATGCTTAAGCTGCACCTTAACAGGGTGAAAGAGTCGTGTGGGTGTAACATCTCAAGTCTTGTGATGACTTTCTCCAGATCTTCAATCTTTTTCTGAATGGATGTATCGACAGCTCTGCCTGGTAGTAGCGGTGCTCCCAGCAATGTCAGATCTTCAACGGCCACATATTCAAACTCGGCGAAGGTCTGATTATAGTTTGCTTCATCGTAACCTCTAACGGATGCTTCGCATTTTGCTCGATTCAGCTGTAGACCATACATTGGCGCGAGTTTCTCTATCGAGCTGATGTCGTACTCGACTTTATCAATCGGTCCAGCAAGAGTGAGATCGTCCATATAGCCAATATTCAGTGGGGTTGTCAGACTTTCGAGAAGTGGATGTATCGTCAGGCAGAACTCCAGTGGTCCTAAGGGATCGCCTTGTTGAGTCCCTTCCTCTGACAGAATAGTATGCTGTTTGGTCTGTAGCTGGGGGGCGTAGGCATAGTTGTCGAAGACGTATCTGTATATTTCTGGAGCTTTTGTTGCTACCGCCTCTAACATTGAATCTCTTCTCAGAGCATTGAAGGCATTCGAGAAGTCCAGTTTCACTAAAATGTGGTTTTCAGGCATAGACTGCAAGTATCGTCTGGTTGCGTGGACAGCAGCCTCGGCCCCTCCTGATACTCCCACGCCGATTTGGAGCGGTGACAGACTTTATTTAATATTATTATTATTATTATTATTATTATTATTATTATTATTAAAAAAACAATTCGCTCAGAATTTTCTGACCTAGACGTGACCTATGGGGCCTCATAAAAATTCTGACATCATGTGAAAAATACGTTCTACAGGTGCTGAAATCACTGGCACACAGAGCAGCTTTTCAAGCACTTGATGCAAATGTACAAATCGTGAATCTGTTTTGAAATCATTCCATGGTAAATAACCGGAAGTCAAAATAATTGTCCAAAACAACAGTAAAGCCTCATTCACGCCGTGTAAATACTAAAGCAATTGTTTTAGTAATTATTGGATAAATTTTTAAAATTCTTGCGTTTTGTTAGATGACTGTTAAAATTGTCAAAAGTCTTGGTCTTGGTCTTGGAAAACCAAGACCAAGACTTTGAACCTCGAGACCAAGACCAAGACCAAGACCTTGAACCTCAAGACCAAGACCAAGACCAAGACCTTGAACCTCAAGACCAAGACCAAGACCAAGACTTTTAAAAACGAACTCGAGTGCACTCGAGACCAAGACCTTGGTCTCGAGGACAACAAGACTGGCCTTAACCATTCCAAAACAGAATTCATCATCGTAGGCATTCCTGATCAAATCAAGAAAATTCCTGACCCTTCCATAAACTTATCGACTATAGAACTCGTGGTCTTTTACCTTCACCTCTGACTCCAGTCCGCAATCTTGGTATTACTTTTACCCATACCTGTGCTTCTCTAACCATATTTTCAGCCTCTCGCATTCCTGCTTCATGCGTGCATTCGTGACCTCCGCCGCATTCGGCCTATGCTCAACCTTAAAACTGCCTCCACCATTGCTACCTCCATTAATTTATTGTTCATTAAGTTCGATTACTGCAATTCCTTCTTCCTCAACCTTGAATCCACCCAAATCAAGCGTCTGCAACTTATGCAACTTATTCAAAACTCACTAGCCCGGGCTGTCACTAGAACGCCCAACATCATCATATCACTCCCATCCTCAAATCACTCCATTGGCTAAAATTCCAGAATCCACTTCAAAGTCCTATCACTAACCTAAAACTCCATACAATATTCCCAGCCCAAATACCTACGTGATCTCTTCACCATCCAGGCAACCCGCTCCACCCGAGCATACTCCGATCGCAGTCTTTCTCGACCCCCAGTCACAACTCATCTTAAGTTCTCTATCAAGGCATATCCAACACAGCACCACGGTGCTCTGGAACGATCGCCCTTCTGAATTCCGCAGATTCTCGGTTCATCCATCATTATTGCAACCCATCCTCAGGGGTGTAGTGGTAAAATTAGAGATGAGTACACGCTACCGGTTAGTTTTCCCAAAACAAATTAGAGGTGAGTATACGCTACCGATTACTTTTTCCGAAACAAATTAGATTTGCGTACAAATATTTTGTGAGGTAAGTATACGGTGTTTAGAGGTGAGTAAATCACTGAGTATACGTTACATACTCGCGTATACCCTCGACTACAGCCCTGCCCATCCTCCTACTCATGTTCCTCTATCTTTCACGCGCGGGCTATAATTCAAAATTGAATTAAGTCTAACCTTTTCAAGAACTCCTTCCCTGAGCCATCTGATCCTCACCTTCCAATTCTGCTGGCTCTAAACGACACCCGCCTTAACAGCTGCTCTGCTCCTTTCTTGATCTGGCCCTCTGGAAAACGAACTAGGACCTCCTTTGTACTACTCTCTGGAACCCTGTGATTTGACGCAGCGCTTGTGAATATGTATAGGTTGGTGTCCTGCGTTTGGCCTTCGAGTGGCGCTTTAGAAAATTTTTAGATAACGATTACGATTAGATGTCAAAGACATAACAGCCTCTAGTGCAGAATGTAGACCCCAAGTTTAAATGTTAGCGATAATCTTACGATTACATTGTGCCACGGATTTGTAATTTTGTGCGACACTGCTTATTTGTTGATGTTGTTACTTCTTTTTTATACTTTGTAATTTTTACTATTTTTACTTTCTATTATTATTATTGGGATATTAAACTAGCTAATCCTACGTATTTAATAATAGAAAAAATTCATTCCGGGACGTTTCATTGTCCCGGAAAGGACGTGTCCGGGACGCGGGACATTTTTTCAAATTCCGGGACTGCCCCGGACAATCCGGGACGTGTGGTCACCCTAGATAAGTATGCAATTATTAAAGCTAAGCTTAATCAATAGGGTTACCAGTACTTGCAGTCCAGATTTTTTAGGTGAATGTTAAAGTTTTTGAAGAAATAATAAACTTAATTTCGATTTCACAGGATTTTGTAAACATTCCTCACGCATAACAGCCAAGCTAAAGATGTAGCCCAATATTAGCCCAGCGCATAGTAACGGGTAAACGAGCTACAATCTGGAAACTGAAACTATCGGATAATACGTGTGGTGCAGTATTTTTATACATATCTGGTGTTTTTAATTTGTAAAATAAGCTGCATATTTTAAAACATTATTAAAAACATTCGTTTCAATATATTACTCAGTCGCAAGAAATGGAAGACAACTGGTCACGACAGGTAAATGTTTGATTTAGTTTGACGAAAGTTTGCCTATTATCGTCCATTATACTCGACTGTTCTGCACGGTATCAAGGGAATGTAGATGAGAGATCTGTCGATGTTCGCTTAGCTCATCTCTTCCTCTGTTCTGGAAACGCATGAAGACCATTTTCTTTGTTAAGTGATAGCACTGACTTTGGTCTGGAGCGCCTCTGAATCGTTGAGTGGCGCTTTGATAAATGTTCTATTACAATTATTACAATTAGAGTGCGATCGCAATTAAAACTTGTAATCCATTAGAAAAGTCAGATCAACTGTGACACTATTTGTGGTAAATACCCATTTTAACGTCGGTAATTATTTTCATCGGAATGAGATACACAACGTGTAGGTTATGCATAATTGTCACCCAAGGTGACTATGTAGTTGTTAAAGATGTCTTCTCCGCGAAATCTATTACGATACACGAATTCGTGTAAATAGGACGGAAAGAGAGCACGGCTGGTGCCGAATTGTCGCTTCAATTTGCGCTTAGCGCGCATCCAAGTGTTCTCGATTGTCTGCGTATGGACGTTGGCGTCATTTGGATTGACGAAATGCTCCTGATGAATTACCACTGAATGTTCGTAAATTCCGTATCCAATTTGTGCGATGTTTGCATATGCTGCCCAGCCGTCGGAGATAATGTGAGAGCCAGGGAGAATGTGACTTTCAATGCAAGCCTGAAGGGTGTCTGCGCGACGATTAGGGACCTCCACCAGAAAACAACGTCCACTTTCTCGCTCAATCCCTCCGAAGACCCAGTGGCCCTCCCTCCATTGACCGCGGTGGTACTTGCGATGGAAAAACTTTGTCTCGTCTATCTCAACGATTATGGGCGCACCGTTACCGTCCATACCGCCTATCTCCTGAGCATTTCGTTGAATCCAGACTTCGCATTCCTCACGCATGAAATTACACCAATCTATTACAGTATCTAGATGCGCCACGTCCGCTTCACGTGCCATTTGCGACTGTGGCATGTCGCAACACCAGCAGTACACGAGGATCACGATCTGTTCAATGCGAAGATGGCTGCGTTCGAAAAAGGAGCCGACACGCACGGATTTGCGGCAACCGCATCCGTTGCAAGCCCATCTCCGACCGTCTACCCCTTCATTGTACCGGTTGAGTGTGCAAAGTCGGTTACAAGCACCACACGTCATAGTATTTCTGATCAGCCGCCGACGTGCACACCATTGCAGGGCGATGTCTGTGTCGTTCAAATTCGGCAGTGTTCGTAGACGCCAGATTTCCTCGTTCGTGATCTGCACCGCATTCATGACTTCGTTTATGGGTACAATTTGCGTTATTCCTCGCGGTCTCCCAGCCATTTTAACTTCGTAAAAGTTAATTTTGCTTTTTGTATCGACTGTTCGTAAAAGTTAATTTTGCTTTTTGTATCGACTGTTCGTAAAAGTTAATTTTGCTTTTTGTATCGACTGTTTATGCGCGTATTAAACCGGAAACGCCTACGCTAAGAAATAATAACCGCTGAAAATATAATCGCTAGAAAACGCTTAAAAATAATTACCGACGTTAAAATGGGTATTTACCCTATTTGTTTGTTGAGGGTTGGGTACAATGCAGTTTTTAGCTGTGCTTTATAGCTGAACAAAGTATTTCGAATGTGTTTGCAGGCAGATGAGGTCGAAGCCCTTAGTTCGATATTCTGTGATCAGTTCACAGTTGACGATGAAGTGAGCCGAAGGTATTTGATTACAATCAGAGATGGCCGGGAAAAGCCTCAACCCGATATAACTCTTCAGGTCAGTCTCCCTTCGAAAATCTTAATTCAGCCATACCAGAACTATGATGTAAATAAGAAAATGTGCTTGCCTCTTCATTGTATGTGTGGTGGTGGTGTGTATGTGTGCAGTGGAGGTGGTGGTGGTGGTGTGTGTGTCTGTATGTGTGTGGGTGTGTGTAACTGCAATGTCCATCCGACCCCAAAGACTGGAAGAGAGGGTACAGAGGATGACAATAAAATATTAGCTGTGCTTTTGTGACGTACTTAAAAGGCACTATGTTAAGTGTCTTGATGCACACACACACATACATAACATACATACATATATACATACTTACACACATTCATACACTACATACATACGTGCATACATGTACATACATGCATGCATGGTACATACATACATACAAGGTGTACAATGTAACAGTGTGCATTAGATGTAGATTACAATGTACATTACGTTGTACACTACATTAACAATGTAACAACCTGGAGGCTTTGCATATGGTTTAAGAAGAAATATGTTCCGTTTTAGGTCATTTTTCCGCCAGATTATCCAAGCGATGCGCCTCCCACTTATCAAATAAAGTAAGTTGAAAATGAAAGCAAATGAAAATTGTAAGCGATCAATAATCTAATAATCTGTTTGGTTTTGTTCGAAGCCTTGCATGACCATCTGAAGTCGAGGGTGACATTTATACCATTTTTTTATGATTAGATTGATTTTGGTAAACGTTTTAAGTGGGCTTTAATCTGTAATTGTATGCAAACTATACAGTCTTTTTGATCTCCTGTTTTTTGTTTTTTTTGCTTAGGGTTATGACCTTTAGGGTTATGACCCTTCCGGTGTTGCTTCCTATCTCACTTGTAGAACCTTGGTTTCATTTTCTTCTGAAACTGGAACATACCTCTCTGGAAATAGGTTAACCATATTTGTGTTGCAATTTCTTGCAGTGCGCCTTGGCTAAGAGGTGAAGAGAAAATCAAATTAGCCAACAGCTTAGATGACATTTACTGGTATGTTCACTGGATTGAAATTTACTATAGCAGTGTTAATTTTTATAATATATTAGTAATATATTTTATAGCTTATTAGTATATGTCATATCTGTGACTTTATTTCATTAGGCAGATTAATTACTGAATAAATTTGTAAGTGGATATTTAAGGTGCTGTCGGCTCATTTTATGAACATGCTGATTTTATGTAGCATTTAATAGGCTACGCTGTTTCATATAAGAAATTAGTGCTTTGAGGCAGGGCAGTGTAATGTTAGAGATAGGAGATAATGACATGTGTACTATTAATTGTGGAGAAATATTCGTTTGACTATGAAAACTTCAATTGAGTGTTTATGTTGATGAAATTTTAAGTGGAAATGTTTCTTCAAGTGATAAATATTGACTCAAGTTTACTGAATGTTGAAAGTTTTCTCTGCTTATTCTTTGCTCGATAATATATTCGTTGAACTAGAGAGGTGATAAACTATGTGACCTGGTCTTTGCAGATATAAATTGAGAAATTCCCGACGTTCGATTACTTGGTTTGCTTGTTATCTTTATAGCGAGAACATTGGTGAAAGCATTGTGTTCATGTGGACGGAAAAGATACGGGAGTTCCTCGAAGAAAAGTCCAATGCCTTAGAAAAAACGCCGCTCAAGTCCGACTCTCCTGATTTAGGTCAGGTCAGACACTAATATTTGGGCAAATTCGTAAGATTAAGGGCTTACATATGAATGTAAATTGACTTCTCGTTTCCGAACCCTATCGGATTTTGACCGGTTTTCTCCAGCAGATTATTCTTTGTTATTAGGGTTTCCATTGAAGGAATAATCGATTCAACTGCTCTGCCTCTTCTCTCTGTTCTCTCTGGCAACCAGACTCAGACCTCCACTGGACATCGATCTCTGGACAACTCCTCTGATATGACGCAGCGCTCGTGAATTTGTGCTTGGCTTTAGAGTAACACTTTAGAAATTTGGAGTTTACGATTACGATTCATGCCTGTTCATTATGTTAACAGCGCTATGGAAGTCATTACACAGACTATATTTACATGAAACTGTTGCTATTTTTTATAATAGTTGGATTATAGGACTGTATAAGTTATCGGAACTGCCATACATCTCAGAACAGAGTAAACCGTGCCAAGCCGAATATTTCATATGTCTGTTGAATGTGGTACCTATAAATTTGCTAAGATGACGCTTGGAGCATAAAATCTATTGTTTTCTGTTTGTTTTAGGTCATCCTGCTGATGGAGCAAAACCGTTCGTAAAAGAAGAGGAAGATGGAGATGAAGCTTATGAAGATGAATATGGGTTCAATCCAGAATTGCACACATACAAAGCTCCCACAGTTCCCGATTTAGGCGACGGAAATGATAATGGAGACGGTGGGTAGCTTTTTAAAAGAATTAATTCTAATGTAAGCAACCCTTGCATGGAGGAGGAAATCAGTGGAAACAAACTGAGCCTGTTACTGAGTCTCTATTTTATGTTCAGTTTTTGCAACGTATATGCATCTAGTGTCAAACTGTTTTTTTCGTAAATATGGGAAAGAAACATCTTAAATTGTTAAAGGGGGGCTGTATTTGGGACGTTTCTAGTGTAAAATGTACATAATATTTTTATGAGAATGCTATTTACTGAACTGTGACACCACGGTATTACTCGCCGATGGGGACCTGGCACATGTTCGAGGACTGAGTGCCGAGTGGTCATTGTGCCATCCTGAAACCACTGACCAGTAGGCATGAATTACAGGATAACTACAATGTGCAGCTTTGAAGAAATGTGCAGTCTTTTATCATTTGTTCCAAAATGTTTGGTAAATTTTATTTTTCTGTAAGATTTTCAGGATATGTTGGGAGAAATATGTTGCTGTACTAATATTTCCGTACAAAGATCTTTGTTGGTAGTTTCTAAATTATGACTGCAAAGACCAATAAAAGAATATAGGCGCTCGACAGGCACTTTACCTTGTGACACAAGACCGCAGAACAAGTGTTTAAACATGGACGATGTTTACAAGATGCCTTCAAACGACTCGGGGCGTATAGTAGTGAAATAGATTGCGTGCAATGGGTTTATTGGTGAAGTTAGTAAAATGGTTCGAATTCTTTGGACATGGTACAAAAAGTGCGTCCCCGTCGGTTTTTCTGTTATGGAGCGACTTGGTTTGTCATCTCAGCCACCGTTGCCGTGCGAAATCGCCACACGCCGTCGGCTGACGTCCGATGGCAATCAGGATTTGACCGGTATGGAAACAGAAGTTGACGAACGATTGCGAATAAGGGATTAAGGGATAAGCTTGATAGCATTTATCAACTTGTCTGTACATTATTACGTGGGACGTGGTGGTGTAGCAGTATGTTATGTGCCTTGGAACCGAAGGGTTGCAGGTTCGAATCTACCTCAAGCCACTGCGCAGCGACTTTGGACAAGTTACTCACCTACAATTGTCCAGGGCTCATGAATCGCTGGTGCCCTGCGCTTAGCCTTCAAGTGGCGCTTTAGAAGTTTAGATATTATGATTACTTGAGCATCCCAGATGACAGGATTACAGAACCACGATTGAGACTCGGTAGGTGAGTGTTTAGAGTGTTCGCCTTGTAATGCATATAGCCTGTCCTTCACTCACATTGCTAAGCGCCATGGCTTGATGCTTGGTCATTAGATTTCGGCACTTAATTAATGTGTAATAATATTTATAACCAACCTGCAATTAAATGCCGTTACAGAAATAAACAGTAGCTGCAGTTTATATTGAATTTATAATTTCCCAGCCTGAAAATTTTTACCATGCAGTCTATATAAGCAAATAGATTGAATATGCCATCCAAGGAACTGTTTAAATTCATGTTACAGATATCCCGCTGCCGCCTATTTATGACGGTGAGTTTGTGAAAGACAGAAAAAGCGTTTTCCAAGGCCACCTTGCTCCTGTCACGCATAAAAAACAGGTTTAACTATTATTTATATGTACTTTTTGTCTATAAACAACAGTTGTACGTAAGAATAAAAGAATTATGGTTCATAATGTCAGAAACTTCATCTCCACCAGTGTAATATTAACAATACATATGGTTTATGCGAAGTAATTAAAAGTGATGGTTGGGTTCATCCTTTTGGTTTTCCAAGATATTAATGATTAGGTTAAATCAGGTTAGATTAAAACCTAATCTTCATAGGGCATTTTTGTGCTTCAGCAAAGCATTTGTTTGTTTAGAAAATTATACATTGCTAATTTCATTTCAATTAAAACAATTATGGAAATCTGTTGTTGTGGTGTACTTTCTAACAAAGCAATACATTTTTAGTGCAGATAGAATCTGTGCTAGGGAAGTCAGTTTGATTATCAATGCAGCATTCAAACTCAAACACTAAATAATTGCAAATAGAATCTTGTTTTCTGGTAGGTGACTATGGTACTTGACAAGCTGAAAGAAAATAGAAAGATTGCAGCAGCCACTCATAACATAATTGCATACAGGTTTGTGTTTTAGTTTGATACCAGATTGTTGGTAATACAAACTCAGGCTGCAGCTTTCATGTTAGCCTTTTGAAACGAATGTTTGTATAGGGAGTATCATGCAATACTGCTATCAGGCAACATTGAACAGAGCCGTATATTTCGTCTTAATGGCTTCCACTCATGAAACCTGACCAATTTTTAGTCTTGCGATGTCAGAACATGAGATTCGTGTACTTTATTAATTTTCTATAGTTTCTCAATTTCAAATTCTTACTTCTTTTTAAAGTTGTAACACTTCTTTTATCTGTTCAAGCTGCTCTGGAAGTGAAATTGCCGTAGAATGTAAAACCATATTTCTGTCCACTTTACAGGTTGTGCAGCAGTGACTATTTGTGAACTTATAAGTTCATATTATTCCTCGTTGGCAATGTTCAATACTTTTATTTAAAGAACTATGCAGACTGCATCATTAGATTTTCACCAGGTTATGCTGTGTTTTTTCTTATTACATTACACTAAATTTCAATTTACGCTACGTTGTGTTTCTGCTAGGATTGAGTGTGGTCGCGACTCGTTCATCACTGGCTGTGAAGATGACGGTGAAATCCATGCCGGCTCAAGAATGCTACATCTGCTCAGTGTAAGCATTTCTCTCGTTCTGTTACTTCCTGAATTTACTGTATTGTGGCTATTTTTCACATCATATAGAAATGACAGACCTGTTTAAAAAATAATGACTTGCCAGCAACGTTGTGAGGTTTTTTATTTTCCGTTTATAAATTATTAATGCCAACTTCCAAGAGTTGTTTGTCAACTGACAGTTGTTTTTCTTATATTGTAGATAATGGATGCAAGAAATGTTATCGTCATAGTAACGCGATGGTATGGTGGTATTCACCTCGGTCCAGATAGATTTAAACACATCAACAACTGTACGCGAGAACTACTCGAAGCTCATGGCTACGTTAAGGATAAGGTAACTGTTATTATGGTATACGGAATATCGCTCATAGGGCCTTTCGCTCGTAGGACTATCACTCATAGGGCCTTTCGCTCATATATTATTACACTTCTGATTTCATCTTTGCATGCAGTGACGTACTGAAGCGTTTTCCTTGACTCGTGATTCGATCACTGAAAATGTTTGTCTGGCTATCATTTTGTGGCCTTTTTATAGCATACAGGGAAAACGTTTCTTCTTTGAAGTGCACTGTTGTTATTTCTACCGTTAATATTTACCGTTAGTTGTTATTGTACTTACAGTATCGTTATTGTGTAATAGTTATTGAATCTTCATTTGAAGTCACTTGTTCGTTTCCTATATGATCTGTGCAATTTAATAATCATTGTATTTGTCCAAAACGGATGAATGTCCCTACTTTGATGTAAATGGATTTCATAAATATATTTGTAAAGTTATATGAAGTCAATTGGAGCAGTTGATTACTTTTATAATTGCTAGCTAATTGGAAGTTAATTGCTCACGTCCCTACTGTGATGTACATATATTTAATAACATAGCATATGAGTGATAGTCCTATAAGCAAAAGGCCCTATGAGTGATCGATCCTATGAGCAATGGTCCTAGAACCATTATTATCACTATGATTTATTTCATTTTTACATGGCATGAATAAATTCTTCAGTATTCTAAAAAAATTCCAGAGACCTAAATTTAATGGATCTTGTACAGCTGCAAGATTTTGCAGAGGTAAGGTACTTTGGAAAGAAATTGTAAATTTTCAGAATGTGCTGTTGTATTTTTATTATTTTTTAATTGTAAATTAAATAGATGAGAATGTTTTGCCAAAAAATATTTGACTGTGGTTAAGAGTCATTCCATGTGAAATCAACCAAAATCCAGAAACTGAGCTGATATTTTTCATGATAAGTTTTCGTTTCTTATGATTACTGAAGCATTAAAAATTCTAGTCTGACACTAAAACTGTGCTGGGCTTTACAGTGCCTTTGCGAGAATCTTATGTGCGGATTATGCAAATTGTTTATTACAAGGCTTTAACAGAAATACTGCAGTTAAAGTGTAGTTGTTGACTGTTTAGCTGAATCAAAGCGCTTTTAATGGCATCATTAACCTCCTGGAGCTTGACCAAATATGCAGCTAGGCGTTCATGTACATGCCTCGTGCTTAATGAAGTAGTTGTGCAGAATTCTTCAGCCCCAATTAGTTCAGTTAACCTATTTGCATTTTGTACATTGTAGATGGCAGATAAAAAGGGTCCAAAGAGCAGGGCAACCGGTCAGGAGAGTCAGGTTACAGCGCAGGGTCACAAGGCCAGTCATGGGCCACGGCATGGGAAGAAAGGAAAATGATGCCGGTGGACAGATGCCGAAGTTTTCTTGTAATTGAGGGTACTGGTCTTTGATGGGTCGTACAGTCAGTAAAGATTTGCCATCTACGATAACAGTCTTCTGTGTTGCCTGCTTTGTGATAGTTATTTTATTAAACGTTATTGCATGACTTGATGTTGGAAAGCGGTTTAGTTTTTACTGTGAAAGATTGACAATTTATTGCCACAAGTGCCAAGATTGCCATGGCTTTGTTGGCTGCATTTTTGCAATTAGCCTTGTCTTGTAAAGTAACCAAGTTCTTGATGAAATTGTGTTGAGAACAAACCTATGAGAATCACAGGCTGCAACAACAGTGCAGTCCGACATTAACAGCAACATTCCTGAAGCATAGGCAACTGAATTTTACCACTGTGCACCTAAGTGGCTTATATTCATAATTGGAAGTACAATGATGTCCAGCTGATGTGTGTAGCTCTACAAATATATGTATTAATTTTGGTGTGACATTTGGCATCTGGCCAACTGGTTATTCATGTATGATGTAGCTGTTATAGACACAGGATGATAGGAGGATATGCATTAATTACCAACTTTGCTTGATACATCACGAAGCAATTATAGTGTAGAAATTTGAATCCATATGCGATACATTATACTGGATATTGTGTTAGGAATATTTTGCCTACATTCAGTAACAGTTCAATGGCCTACATGCCAGATTTTGAAAGAAAACCACATGTTTGTCAATTTAATTTTTCGTGCGTTGACAATGATGTATGACGACCAAATTATTGGTTTTGTTTGGTGAATATAGACAATTATTTAAATGATTTTCTGAGTAAACATTGGGAGCCATGACTGTAACCTTGGCATAACCGAATGCATGTTATTGTGGAGCACCCTGTAACGAGTTAATGGCGTATAAATTATCTGTAATTATAATCTGATACATGGCCAGCATCCGTTTTGGCAGCTGATATTGTGCATCTAACCTTTCAAAAGGCTGTATGGATTACTAATATCCTTTATACTGTGTTACTATTGATTAGTAATGAATACATGTATAATTAGTATCGCGTAAGATCTCGGAAAAGCAGTTTCAAGATTCGTGACTTTTCAGGGCTTCCCACTTACATGTAAATGAGAAATATTTAGCCGACTTAAATACTTTATTGCCTTATGACTTTTCAGGGCTTTCCACTTACTTGTAAATGAGAAAAATGTAATCATTTATTTAGCTGACTTAAATACTTTATTGCCTACTTGTCCTGTTAAAGCAAATAGTCAAAAATCGATATTCATAGGGGGCGGGGCAATATGTAATTTACAGTGTAGTACCATGTTCAGTGTTTGTATTCCTTCAGTTTGGCTCTACATTACAGTTACTGTAACTTCTGTAAGGAAACCTTGTTAACGTAAGTTGGTAAACCAAAGTATTTTAAAATAATTTAATGTAACAAAACATGTGAACAAAAATCTCAACTCATATCATTATTAACTAAATATTACATTACAAACAACATCATTATGATTCATTAATAACAACATTAGGTGTACTAAGTGTGTATCTAATTTTAGCGATGTGGAATGTAGGTTCAATACTATACGATGTTGATTTCAATATGAAACTCTACTGATGTATATTCGTGACGGACATATTCTATACTACGCTTGTCCAATTTAGGCTCCAGTCATTGTGGCAGTAGGTAACAGTCAGGGGCGTAACTTTGGTCTAAAAAGTGGGGGTACCAATTTCTTACATACACGAAGCAAGGCGGAGACTTCGATATCTGGAAAGACACAATAATAAAATATTGATTGGCATTATTCAAAAAGTGAGGGTACGGTACCCCCGTCCAAAAAGTGGGATATGGGTACCCCTAGTAGTACCCCCACAAATTACGCCTATGGTAACAGTGCTTGAGCCGACATCTTTATCAAATTTGCAAGTTCCCTTCAAACTGCAGGCCCTCCCCAAGAAATTCCTGAAATGGGCCCTCCAAGCCCCAGTATACAATCAATCGGGCTCTGAGCAGGTCCCTCTGCTACTGAGGGGCCTTGGGCGTCCATGCATCTCTAACGTTATGCTGATAGACAAATACTAGTAACGGTTCACTGTATATACATAAACACACAAAATATAGGGTCAAAGTGTTAAATAAATGTAAATCACTTGTACTGAATGCATAAACAGCGTCCTGAAAGACACTGAAGCAATCACAGTTTTCACACGAAGTGGGTTTAGCTGCCGAGTTCAAGAAATGAGAGGACTCGAAACGATGAAAGGTGCTTCGATTTTTAGAAACCCCTCATAATCTACAGTCGCCTTCGTTTGGCGTGGATCTATTGGTTTCGGCAGATAAAACCATTCCTGGTAGTCCCGCTTTACGTGGTCCGTTGCGGACCTCTTTAGACTGGCCAGCACTTTGATCTTCTTGCCATCTCCGCTCGTTTTGACCGAGATGTTGTTCGGAGCGAAGTGTTGACCCAGTGCAATCACCAACTGTACCACTGTTCCGTTGTCATCGTCTGCGCCGAGGAAGCTGTGTCGGATGGACGACTCCGGCAAGGACCTTGACCGAGCCAGTGGCTTCTTTGCCCCGTACTGAATCGAGTTTGACTTGCGGAATGACTCCCGTAACAACGTTCTGAGCAGGTTTGCCGTGCTGCACGCCCGCGTGACTTGATTGAGAATGGCCCGTCGGAGGGGCATCTTTTTGGTATAAAGGGGTCGAGCAACTGTGTTAGTGGGAGATGCATTCGGCGGTTCCACAGGTTTTCCTAAATCGGAACGCGTCTCCTCGGAGAAGGCATGATTCTTGTTCTCGTTCTTTCGGTTATCGTTATCATCCGAGAAGTTTTCATCGACGGAGACGCAGTCCATGTCGCTCGATATATCGTCCTCGGTTTCGAAATTGTGTATCGTGACATCGTCTGAGAAAACAACACGTCTTTTCGTCGAGCTCTTTGCATCGTTTGATGGGAATTCTTCTTCGGAATCTGCTATGCGACGGTGTAATCTGTCGTAGGTTTCATTTTCTCCTGAATCTAAAGGATTTCCATTTCTGTAATCGAGGCCATGCTGTTGTGACTCTTCAATGTGTTGGCTTGCCTCTGCAAAACATTGTCGCGGTGCGGCACTCCCGCGCACCACACAAATTTCTACCAGATGGTCGCCGCCTCCAATTTCTCTGGCTACACCCTCGGAGAATGTATAACTGGCACGTTTCTCGCTCTGTGTGCCATTTTTGGTGTTGAGAACGAGCAGAGATCGGTGACTGTTGGCGCAACCCTTCGACACGCGACAGAGTTTTTTCTTGACGACAGGAGGCGAATCTGCATCCGTGACGTCACTGTCTCTCTCCGACAGACAACCGGAAATACTATTTCTGAACGACGCCATACTTGCAGTTTCTGCAAAAATCAGGACATCATTCTAGTTTAATATTTCAGCACAGTTTACTTAATGACAAATAGATTATTCTTAATGACTTTAGGCCTAGTGCCATTTGGGCTAGCGTTTTTGGGAGTTAAATGGAGGCGTTTTACTAGGCTAAATGGAAATGCAGCGTTACAGCTAACGTGTAGGTATCGTAATACGGTAATAGTAATTTCGCGGTTTCTACAGCGCCCAAAGAAGCGAGGTCGCAGGAACCATAGGCCTACATCTTATTCACAGGCGCTCAGTCAAAACAAAGTCGATGGTTTGGTCAAAATCGGTTCCAGCTGAATAATATCCAACGGGTTGTGCAGGCAGAAAGTCATACGGCTACGGTGGATGCTGTTTAGAATTGGAGCGGCGACAGTGGTAAGAGAAAGGAGCGGTCGGGATAGGATTTGTGAAAGAGCAGTGTTTTCAGTTTTGAGTGAATAAGCTGGTGCTTTGCGCTCAGCTTTACAGTGGCGCTTTAGAAAATTGGAGTGAAAGACCTGAGGTGAGATAGCAAGAGGTGAGGTTTTGGCGAGTTCGTGGGATGGATCCAATATTTGCCGTAATTCTGGCGGGAGTTAATTCCAGAGCGGCGGAACAGTTTGGCTATGATTTGCCAATTTTAGTGATGAGGTGACGGAAGGCCGGAGAAGTGCTAGGACGGAAGAGGAGCTGGTTGAGCGAAGTAGTTGGGGTGTGAATAACTGACGAAGGTAGAAGAGCTGGCTTTGTAGGTATATAGCCTACGCTTGCGGAGGCGGACGTGAGGAAAGGTGTAGCTTTTCGAGTGACATATTGTAATCATGGCTGGGAGTATAACAGTTCATACTTGTTAGTTTAATAGGTGGTTAGTTGCTGTTTAACAACACTGTGTGATAACAAAGATGATTAACGTCGTCCTCCTCCTTTCTCCAGGCTTGAGACTGGTATTACTAAAGTACGAGCAGTATATGTATACGCGCCTTTAATGCTATATCCCTCCAAGTTCAACCCTGAATTTATCTCGGAGTTTACGATTACTATTTGGCTTACGAGTAGTTACGACACAACATAACATAACATAGCATTTTATTGGTTCAAGTAACAGTGAAAAAGAAAGAAAATACAAGTGTATCAAGCTCTAAGCTTAGGCCTATACATTTACAGTCAACGATTCCATTCCCGTAGCCTATCTTGTGTACTAGAGTTAATAATGGACCTAATAGTGGTCCAGTCATTTTTATGTCTTTACTATATTTAGTAAATTCTAATGCGTAGTAGCATATAGGCCTAGTTCTGTATCGTCTTAAATTTTATTGATTTAAAAAAATTCAAACAATTAGGCCTAGGCCTAAATAGTAAGTTTCACGTACCGAAGTTTGAAGTTTTCATATCGTATCGCTGTGATAATTTATACGTTGGCAAATCCTAACGGACTCTGTTGCCTTTCGTTTAAATTCTCTAAATCAGACCTAGCTACGAAAACTCGCGTATAAAACAGGACAATGTATATTTACCGTCCGCACCTGTCTGCCTGTGCGTACGTGTTTGTTTATGTGGCCCTCTGTGTGTTCGTCTGCGTGCGTACGTTTGCCCTCGTGTCGTGACCCGATTGTTTGAGGTCAAATCGTGACTTGGCGTGATCGTGCTTTCGCATAATCGTGTGGAACATTTTGGCACATGATAATGCCATAAGGCTCTCGATGGCAGCCAAATATAGCAACACGCGAAAGTCTCGGGCCTGCAGCGGTTATCGATAGCCCTACGTTAATTCAGGCCTACTTGAGAGTAGGCCTGTGATGTCTACTAACAACAGATACCGCTACAGAACGACAGATCCAGGGAGACCCCATTCGTGACAGACCTTACTTGGGCCCACTGTGCCACATTATTGTGGCCTGGTCGGGCCAGTGAGCGTGGCTGTCTGGGGTACGAGTTTAGGGGGTCATGGCCAAAGTAGTTCCAGACTGGTTTGGATGATATTTCTGCCTCATTGGACAAAGTCACGACTTTTGATATTAAGCTAAGAGGGTTGGGCTATAAAGCATTCCAGGTTAACTTGGTGGTTCTAACGCAAATTGTACGTCTTCTGAACCACTTAAAACCCTTGTTATGTTGTGGTATGTTGTACCAATTATGTTAATCCGCCCTTGAACGTCTGCTCTTTGTTATTTTTATTGGTTATAATTTCTAGACTCGGAGGGAGGAGACACCCTCCGCCCTTCCCAGTGCACGTTGCCGGATGCTTCTATGTGCACAATTTGTCTTGTGACAGAAGACAGACCTCGTGCGCTTCTTAATCAACAAACACGGCTGCACGACCGCACGGATCGTGCATGCCATGGGTTGATCAGGCATCACGCCTCTCCACCTGGGTGGTAGCACGACTTCGGATTGGCAACGAAATGGCTTAGGATTACGGTTAGGGTTTGCCTACCGAGTTTGGAAGCAAAATAAAGCTTTAAAAACCGAAATTGAACAGTCACCAGAATATCAGTTCGATATTCATGAAGCTTGAAATTGAACAGTCACCAGAATTGGGAAACAACAAATTACAAACTAAGAGGGACAGAAGATAATTATGATCGTCAAAAACTGAGGATCGAGCTACAGAAATAATGGTCTACCCTTACCCCTCCACACGTCTAGAGCTGTAACTTCTGGATTAGCGGCTGATCACAATTAGGCGTATAGCCTACGTGTGATAAATTAGGTGATGAACTTGATTACAGTCTTTTAATAACCAAACAACCGATTGGTTAGAGCGCTCGCCTTGTAACGCAGAGTATACGGGTTCGAGCCTCCTCTGAGACGGTTTGTAGGAACTATAGGAGGAATCTTCTGAATGAGGAATATTGAGGAATGTTCTGCTCTGAAAACAAGCACTGCATACATACATACATACATACATACTTGTATGCATACATATCCAGTGCTTGTTTTTCAGCCGGAACGGCGTTCCCGCACCTTTTTTCAGCTACTAAAAATAATTTATTTATTTTAATAATAAAAACAATAATTTAGTTATTTTAATTTAATTTCAGTGTTGTCAACTGTTTTCAGTCTTTGTTGAGAAACCTCCCAACCCCCAACCCAGTTTTTCTCGGGATTTTAGTCCTTCCATCATTGTTCAGTTCCGGAACCTATTGTTCAATTCCGGCACCTTGTTTCTAGAAAAAAGCACTGTACATACCTAAATATATTATATACATACATACGCTTCGTGTGCGCTTCTGAGTCTTGGAAGGAGAGCAGTGTCAAATATGGTTTTATTGATTTGTATTGTATAAACATGAATTATGAGCTTATGCGCCAGCGTAGGGGCCAACTTGTGTGGACGTGTGTATGCGTGTGTGCGTGCGTGTGCGTGTTGGATTTTAGGAGGCACATTTAATTAAGCTGATGGCCTTGGCGGTTTAGGCTACGGGCAGTTCGACAATGCGATCTATATCGATTACCCGAGGTTCAAATCCTGGTCACATGTACAGGTGAACGAGCATCCGATGGGTTAACCCTTGCGGAGGATTTACTATGGAAACCAACGAGGCTGTAGGGGCCTATGGTCTAAAAGGAGCACATTCCAGAAGACTTAACATTAAAACTGAACATTAAATGTTAATGCATGGCATTATGGCCACATTACTTCTTTTTATACATATGTAGCCCATGGCCACATTACTTCTTAGTATACATATAATTATTTATACTGTGATATAACATATGTAGCCCACGGCCTAAAATAGTGTTTTCTGACGCAAAGTGAGCTATTGACGCAGTCGAGTGTGTAGTTAACTCGTATGGAGTGTGCTGTGTGTAGTATGAATAAAATCAACTACACACGATTTCATTGTAAATATCTGAAATTTAACTTCCCAGTTAAAGTATGTATACAGTTTGACAAGTACTTTGAAGGAGAGCGTGCAGCTGACATGTCTGAGTACTTAGGCACTGGGTTTTGACCACATTACCTTCATGGTGTGTACGCGCCCTTTAACGGGTCTTCTGCCCTCACAAGTTTAATGACTTGTGTGCAGATTGCAGAAGACCCGTTACAAAGCACGGCGCTATACCATTCATACATACATACTTACATACATAGCCCCCGCAACTTGGCGAAGTTTTCGAATGAAACATTTAAAGAGAGGCCTATACAATAACAATGTGTGCATGCCATATATATATAGGCCTAATATGGGCATGGCGTGCATTATTTTCAATGCGTAGGCCTGTATAGGGTACACATGAACTGGGTTGTAGAGGCCTTTAAGCACTGAGTTGAAGTCTCAATAGAAGGTGTGGCCAAACCTCTGATTCGTGTCGCCGATGCCTTTGTATGGCTGCTGCTGCCTAGACCACCGTGCCCTTCCCCAAGAGTCTACATGGTCGGCTACCTTGTGGCATTCCAAGATTGGCGACAATGCTGGCAAACAGGACTGTATGTATGTAAACACATATGCGTATGTGCATGTGCGTGTGTTGTATGTTATTATGGATGCGTGGTAGAGTGCATGCATGCATACATGTATGTATGTATGTATGTATGTATATGTGTATGTAAGCATGTATGTGTGTGCATGTATGCATGCAAGTATATATGAATATATGTATGTATGTATGTATGTATGTATGTATGTATGTATGTATGTATGTATGTATATATGCAAGCATGCATGTAAGTATACACGTATGTATGCTTGTAGGTATATGTGTATGTAAGCATGTATGTATGTATGTTTGCATGTATGTATGTATGTTTGCATGTATGTATGTATGTATGTATGTATGTATGTATGTATGCATGTATGTATGTATGCATGTAAGCATATGTGTACGTATACGTATGCATGGGTGTATGTAGGTCGGCATGCATGTATGTAAGTATCCATTCATGTGTGTAAGTATGTACGTATGTATGTTTGCATGCAAGCACGTATGCATGTATGTATGTATGTATGTATGTATGTATGTATGTATGCATGCATGCATGCGTAGGCCTACGTATGAACATATAAATAGGCATCTCAAGAGTTTATCTTGAAGCGACGTTATAATACGAATTCGTGATTTAATATAAGACAGAGGTCTCAGCGGAAGTGACACAGACCCAGCGTTCGCTATAATTGTCTACCCACTTCATATCCTGACGACATCTAGTGTCGGTTGTTGCAACACCTGCCTTAGTGGTAGATCAACGAGTGTTACACCTCCTCACGTTTCGCCTCACGTATCACCTCACGAAGTACTTGACAATGACCGTTGAAATCCGCCATTGACGTTTTTGGGTGGTGCATGTCCAAAGCCTTGGTAAATGAGGAGGGCGACGCTAATAATCTTTGTGACACATCGTCGTTCAACAGTTAGTATACACATGACAATGACTGTAGACACTGGATACTATAATGGGAGACTATGTAGGCCTAGGTGAGCGGTCTGAAAAACTGACAACGGGGCCTACATAGTTCGAGAATTCGCATTTTACGAATTTTAAGAATTTTTAAAATTCACGAATTTTAACGAATTTTAAAACTGCGGTTTTAAAATTCGTAAAAATTCGTAAAATAATAAAATAATAGAATTCTTTGCCATGGCAACGAATTTTATTATTTCTTTACTTTTCAACTTTTTAAGCAAGTAAATGTCAATGTCATAGGCAATCAATCAGCCGTAAAAGATATCTGACTAGCAACACAGCAATAGGCCCCACTGAAATTCAGTTACTGTTGTACTTGGAGTCTTGAACTTCGATTTCTATCGTAGTTGGGGTGTGTGACTGTGAGTGTCAGTCAGCAGAACGAAAAACCACCAGTGCCCCATGCAGCTCCAGTGTCACCAGTCAGCCACTAAAACAGCTTGCAACCAAACATGGGTAAAAAGGGTTGACAACGTCAACGTTCACCGAGCTGTGTCTTCTACTTCATCGTCCTCTGATTCTGAGTCAGGAACAGCCCACTCGACACTGCATGGTTTCTGTATTTTCGCCATGCAACTGCTCCCGAATTCGGGCAGAACAAACAACACATTCCTTGTCACAAAATACAACACTGTATTTTTGGATTACCCTTTCCTTCTCCTCCAAAACACTACATACTTTCACTCCGGTCCATGTTCTTTCATCTTTAAAAAATTAGATTTTAACTAAATTAACTGGTTACGTAATAAACTTTTATAGGCCTATTGAATTTTACAACAGATGCTTAACACAACAAATCATGAGGTCATCACATGTGTTGTTGTGCTGTTTTTGCAAAACCCAGTGTCAATGTAAAAAGGCCTAACAATGGCCCAACGAATTTTTACGAATTTTAACGAATTTTAAAATAGACCAAAAATTCGCGAATTTTTACGAATTTTAAAACCGAAAGTCACGAATTCTCGAACTATGGGGGCCTATATGCACCACCAACGTTTAAAGTGGATATATGCGTATGTATCTACATAATCGAAACTTAGGCCTACTTATGTATCTATATATAGAAACTTACGCATGTATCTATATATAGAAACTTATTATCTATAGATACATACATACGTACATACATACATACATACATAGATACATACATACATACATACATACATACATACATACATACATACATACATACATACGTATACAAACATACATACATACATACATACATACATACATACGTATACAAACATACATACATACATACATACATACATACATACATACATACGCTGAAGACACGCAGACGTACTTTGTCCATGGCCCAGCTAAAGACGCTGTCTCCTTATAACAAAGAAAATGCTTCAGACATCGGAGGCTTTTGGTGCCCATGTACATGTATGTCGCACAACCGACTACTTCTGAACTCTGGGTAAATCCTCTTTATCTGACTTGGTAGCTGTGGGCAATTTTCCAAACCCGACTTGCCTATAGTCGCTTTCCAGGTACCCGTATACCTCCTTTTCAGTTATACTTGCGCGATCTGTGGTTGACCTTGGATCAGGGTGAGAATTGTCGGGGGGGGTGGGGTGGGGGTTCAACCCCCCTAGTCTTTCTTAGGACCCCATAGTAAAGTCTTCATTGCACACCCAAACTCCACATGAATCAAGGTCTAACCCCCCCCCCCAGTCTTTTTTCTACAATTCTCATACTGCCTTGGATCAACAGCATGTGAAGAATGCATGTCGAAAGTGCTTATACCACCTGTGTCAGATACATGAGCGGCGATCCGGGGGTGGGGGGTCGATGAGAACAAGACCCACCTTTAAGAGTGGGGGACACACCATACATTTTCCCCCTCCACGTTTTGAAGAAACACCAAAAAAGGTCAGCAGTCACGCGCGAAAAAACTTGATTGACCTCTTTTTTGACCAGATCAGTTCTAAATTGTCCACCCCCCCCCACCTGTCAAACAAGATCGCCGCCAGTGTCGGGAAAGCCTCTGACGAGTCTCTCTTTTAGTGGCGCTATATAAATTTGCAATTACAATTGCAAATTACTTGCATGCATGCATACATACATACATACATACATACATACATACATACATACATACATACATACATACATACATACATACATACATACATACATACATACATACATACATACATACATACATACATACATACATACATACATATATACATACGTACATACATACGTACGTGCATACATACATACATACGAACGTACATACGTACATACATACATACGTACGTACATACATACAGACATACGTACGTACATACATACATACATACATGCATACATACATACATACATGCATACATACATACATACATACATATACATAACCTTCTCGTGAACTTTTTCTATGTGAGCATCTATTAATAGATCCAGTCTATAGGACCGCTTACACAATATTTATAGACTTGTATATAGCGATAGGTCCCAGTGTGGGAATTGTAAAAAAAAGACTGGAGGGTCTCAGGGTTGAACATTTTATCCGTGTTTTGCAAACTGATGTCAGCGAAATTTGAAAGCAGCTGATTTCAACGCTTGCAGTTTTGCAAATCATAATGGAATCAAAATCAATTCCTTTGTTGAGAAAATTCAGAAATGCATCGTAACCATAATCGTAATCTCCAAACTTCTAGGGCGCCACTCGAAGGCCAAGCGCAGGGCACCAGCCTATTCACGAGCGCTACGTCAGAGGGTGTATTCTCTTTGTCAGAGACTCAGAGTCAAATAGGGCCTAATGCTAAATCACATTAGCACAACTGAGGGGTTGGAAACGACCCCCGGGGTGTGCAATGAAGACTTAACTACTGGCCTAGTTATAACTACATCGGTAAGATGTCTCATTCGCCTCTGTGTCAGACTTAGAGAGAATGCGGATCGCGGTTCGCTTCCCGAAGGTGGCTTCTTTCAGAGATTGGAATCTCGGGCTAACAAGGTCCGTACACGGGGACCTTAAATGGCATGGCACCTATTCCAAACGGGCAGCGGTGGTGAAGGATCTTCTCACCCGATAAATTCATTGAAACATGAGCAGGGTTGAGGCCATACACGGTCGCTATAGAAAATCGCGTACATTAACTGGGGATCCTAAGAAAGACTAGGGGTTGAACGGACTTGAACCCCCCCCCCGACAAATCCTACCCTGGAAGACCCTATATTTATACCTCAAGCACGCACACAATTATATATTATATAGGCCTATTGCGGAAGACAACTCGAAGAGATCTTCAGTAACGCGGAAGTCGGCGAGTATTTAGCTGAATAGGTTTTTGCTGTATATGCAGCCTATATAGCCTACGGGGCTTATTATAGCCTTGCCTGCGTGCAAGTATAATTATGTGACACAAATGGGATGCGTAGATCATAATATTTATATATGAGACCCATGTCAAACCCATATTGGTCCCATCAATAGTATTGGGCAAACATGCTGGCAGGCTGTAGCCTATATATAGCATGTATTGTATATAGCATATAGCATAGGCTACTATTCTTTGACAGTCGACGTTTACTTTTACGGTTCTGCACAGATCTAATTATTCTGTCAGAGGCACGAATATTATTATCCAAGCACGACGCCTTTTACGCTAGGCCTATCGATTGTTATCGCTCTTCACCGACCTTGGGCTGTATATGGACCGTCCTACGGCGCAGGGGCGATCTGGGGCAGAGAAAGTTGGGAACTTTCCATTGAATTGGCTTACGCTAAACAACGCGTATTTTTTTTATTTCTGACTTCTCAGCTAAGCTGATTCTTTTTCTTTGTAGGGGCCTGGGCCTATGTGTGTATTTTTCTGGGTAAAACCGTAGTTTAGGTTGGTAAATTGCCTGTCTGAGGTTTAGGCTGGCACCGTTGGTAGGCCTAAATTATTTCTATGCACTATAGCCTATTCGGTTTCCAGTATACAATCATCCAACTTCTAGTTTCAATTTTTTTATATGAAATATTTTCATCGCAATCCCAACTTCTAGTTTGAGTTTTATTATGTAACATTTTCATCAATTAATCATCCAACTTCCAGTTTCAATTTTATTATGAAAGATTTCATCGATCATCCAACTTCTAGTTTCAGTTAGGTATCTATATAGAAATAATTTACCAACCTAAACTACGGTTTTACCATTTTTTAAATTAAATTAAATTAAATGCCGGAGATTTAGAGTGCCGTATTTCGTAGACAGTCGATAAGAGCGAAGCAACGATTCAGAAGCACTTGGGTCGCTATAGCATATAGGCCTACGCAGTGACTTAATTGAGATGGATTCGAACCTACGACCCTGTGGTTACAAGGTACCGACCTACATCACTACACCACCGCGTCCCTCTGTCCTATCTGCTTAATTTTAGGTTTCATTATTTTGTGCTGTCCGATTTTTGTGAAGAAATTAAGTTTAGGCCTATAATTTATTGCTGTCAATAAAGACAGTTAGGCCTAGTTATCAACGCTCGTGGATAGACTCAGCGCTCGTGACTAGGCTGGTGCCCTGCGCTTGGCCTTCGCGTGGCGCTTTAGAAGTTTGGAGATTACGATTATCATCACCATAGGCGTAGACTCTGGGTGGGAGAGCCGGGCACGTGCCTCCCCAATAATTGAGATGGACTGTACACCCAATGGAACAAGACAGTTTAGCATGAATAACCAAATCCCCCGCAATATTTTGGACAAGTTTACGCCAGTAGGCCTACGTGATCATCACCGTTCGTGTTGTACAATTATAGGCCTAGAATACAAAACAATTAACTGTAGTTGATATTTCCCTCCTTTCCAAGTTCAGAAGATCAAACGACCAAAAATCGATGGCGCTCATGAGCATTTGTGAGTGAAGGCTTGCTCAACGTCCTTACGAAGTGACCGCCTGAGTGGAGCCTGGGATCGAACCTGTACTCTTCGCATTAGAGGTCGAGCACTCTAACCACTCGACCACCACGCCACACACGTTGTCGAGTGGCCTGCTACATGTAGATGGCGGCACGTTCTTCAATGTGTAAATGAGCAAAAAGGTAGCCTTTGTTTGGTTTGTGCCTATTATTTACACGTATGGATCTCAGTATTTGTTGCATGACCTCTCGCAGTCAAGCGATGCCGTTTGTGAAACTAAACTGCAGTGACGTTTTTGTTTGTCTGTGTTTTTGTGTGTAGCCTACTTTTGGCGAATGAATTTTATGCATCCAGACAGGGGCGTAACTTTGGTCTAAAAAGTGGAGGGTACCAATTTCTTACATTTTGTTTCCGTTTCCTTCAAATCTTGCATGCGTGGGAATCTGTCAGCTGGGATACTCTCCAAACTATAGGAGTCTTTGCTGGACGATTTTGTTTAGATTTGTTTGGATAATATTAATAATTATAATTGTCAACAATTATATAATCTTCCGTAGGCTAGTAATGAAAACCTCTGCAATTTTCCGTAGCCAACTAATTTCTGCTGTGAGAATTCTTTCCTCATCTTGATTCGCATTGTCCAGCATTCTGATCCGTACAGGATATGGGTTGTAATAATTAGCATCTCGTATAGGCCTATTCTTCTCTGGGTTTTCAGTTTTCTTTGTTATTTTTCTGCTTTCTGCCCAGTCGCTATAGGCCTACCGAATGCTTGTAAGTTGCATCGAATTTTCCTTTGTATGTCTTTTAGTGCTGACTTCTGCGGCTATTATCCATCCACGACAGAAGAATTGTGCTGCTTACTCAATAACTTCTCAATCCTCTCATTGCAACCTTCTTACATTCCCATCTATTCACCATCCAACCGTCCTGGTCTACTAGCTCATCATCATATCTTTCTCTGTCTCTGACTCCAGTCTCCTCACCTCTGAAATTCTGCACTCGTTCCTTAGTCTATGCTGTATCAGCTCTTTGAAATGTTCTCCCAAAAGATCTACGCCAGTTTGTTCATCCTCGCATATCGCCTGTTGACATCACTATTCCTCCGCTTGCACTGTCCTCCGCCACTTTCCACGCACGACTGAAAATCGAACTCTTCAAGCTATCCTATCCTGATTCCACTCATGCGCCACCACACAACCGCCATCATCACCGATTACAACCGTAGCACCCTATACTGTCTCCTCGGCTTGACTTCCCCGGATTCTGACCTGGCACCGGAACGGACAAGGCGGACATGGCTATTGCGGACTTGATTTGATATAGCGCTGGTGATAAGCTGGTCTCCCTGACGTGGCTTTTGTGTGGTGCTGAGAAATTTCGGAGATTTACATTACATTACATTACATTACATTCCTTGGATGCTGATTGCCTTTCTCAGTGGTACATACTTACTTTCAATGAAATGCGCTAGAGGAGAAAATATGATCTCTGCTTCTTTGGCGCCGGGTAGCCATTCCTGCAAACATAACAAGATGGCCAGCTATAAACGCGTGAAAGTTGGAGCTTAGTAAACTAACGATCAGCAAAGATGGCTAACGTAAGTATCGCATTCACTTAGTCTTTATTATCACTTAGTATGATACCGAAAATATACGGCGTGCTACGGTATAATCTGGGTTTTCGAAAGGGAACGGGAAGACTTTTACATTTGGCATGCTGGTCCGTGGCTTTGTACTGAATATCATATTCAGCATATTTGCACGATTCAGTTTTCGATTGCTTTAATTTTTAGTTGTAATTTGAAAATCGGGATGAATGTGGTTATTTTATAAACGGTTTGGTGGTTGCAAGAAGGATTTTTGCGGCCAGATGTGCAGGGGCCTATGAAGAGTGTTCTTCACGTGCCTCTAATTTATGCCGTTTTTATTGCTTGGCGAGGAAGAACGTGCAAACAAGTGTAAAACCGAAACATGTGCAGATTTCTCATCAGCAGATTGAAAATCTGACGCGGTGGTTTTACAGATTATAAATGAAAAATTATATTAATTTTATGGCGTGATGCGCTGATAAAAACTGAAACATGTACAAGAAAGTACATTCATGCAATATAATATTACAGTTGGGTAATACTAATAATACCTAATCATGAATTACATTGGTGTAAAAAGGAACGCTACAAATTTCTGTATATTGCACACTTTACAAATTAAATCTCTTGCCTTTGTTCAGTTTTCTGTAATTCTTCTATATGTTAAGAACCGCTTGTTAGAAGAATCTTTCAGTTGAATCATGCAGGTATAGCTTTTGTTAGTCGCACAAGTACATAGGCTACACTGACCTAAGCCCTAACTGACCCTCACAACGCTTACCCTGACCCTAATCGACCCTCACGATGCAAAGACACCCACCCAGATAGTACATAGACACCCCGATTGTACATGTTCGCCAGAATCTTTATGCTGCATTTTGTAGGTCACTATTCTATTAGGCTAAGCTGTGATTTTTTAGTATTACGTATGTATGCATGTATGTGCTTATGCATGTGGACAATTACCATGGTGCTTTTTGAGTACCTGACAAGTACTTAGCACTATTTTAATGAAGACAGTAGTTAAGTTCTATGAGGCCTGATTATCATAGATCAACTGCTACTTTTCTAAATAGAATAATGCAGAGCTGAATCTACTCGTAGTCCTAACCTAATTTCATTGTTGAGGTCTTTTCTGTAATTTTGGTTAAAAATGATAAAAGTTTTCCTTTTCTAAGGAATTAAACTTACTTTGAGAAAAAAGTAAAAAAATGGTAATAATTAGAGTTTCTTTGTTTTCGGTGGATGTTACGTTGATCTTTGAAATTTTTGAAAATGAACTGAGATTGTTTGAGCACACTGTTACTCAATCAATCAATCAATCAATCAATCAATCAATCAATCAATCAATCAATCAATCATTGTGCAAAAAGAACATGATCCTACATATAGGTTGAAACTGTTCTCTTCGGCTGATGTTGGGTTGGAAGCACCTCTGAAATTTTATCTTGGAGAGGCGCTATATAAATGCTCAGAATGAATTAATTAAACTGCAAGGAAACAAACGAATGAATGAATTACGCTGAATGGAAACTTGAATAAAGCATTTGAATCAATTGCAGGATCAAGGTTATCAGTTCATTGATTTTGGGAGCGTGTCTGTCGAAGAACAGCAGGAAATCGAAGAAATTCTGCAACGTCCCTGCAAACGTGTCGAGGTAACCTGCATGGATCTTGTATAAAGGGCTAATAAGACCTATTGTACAGATTTTCTAGCATTTAACGATTATGCTTTGGCTTTGTGATGGCCTAGCAGTTAACTGATCAGACTGTGAACTCGAAGGTCCAAAGTTCATATCCCTGCCAGAGTAGAACAAGTTTTTAGAATTTCCTTATTTCGCTCAGATTATTATGTACGTTGGTCATGTATGCATGCACTGTTGTTGGAAAGATTAGATGGCTACTGAAAGGACTGATGCAGTACACAAGTACTCCTTTAAATGAAAGAAATTATTAAAAACTTCCCTCAGTATACAAATTGTTGACATTGATTTTTTTTGTAGTTTCCTTGGGATCGACATGAGGATGTTGTTCCACCAGGTTAGCATTGTTATTGTGTAATTTATTAATTATGATGAATTAAATATGAGATTGGTTTGTCTGACCTCATTGTGTCAGTATGTGTGATTTACTGAAGCGACAAAGAGAAGGTTGCAGAACATTAGGATAAGTTCTTTTCATTGTTAAACTGCATCAAAAATTACAAAGCACCAGTAGTCTGTTAGGTTTAGAGGCTATGAAAAGTATGAAAGAAAGCAGTTAATGAAATAAACAGTTAATGAAATGAACAAAATGAACAGCTAAATAAAGGAATAGTTAATGAAATTAACAGCTAATGAAATCAACAACTAATGAAATGAACACTTAATTAAATCAACAACTAATTAAATCAACAGCTAATTAAATTAACAACTAATTAAATCAACAGCTAATAAAATGTCAGAGGGGATTGTACAGAAATGCCAAGGAAGTTCAAGATACTAAGTGGAGGTTCAAGATACCAGATAGAGGTTCAAGATATAAAATAAAGGTTCAAGATACCAAGTTGAGATTCAAGATAGCAAGTGGAGGTCCAAGATACCAAGTGGAGGTCCAAGATACCAAGTGGAGGTTCAAGATACCAAGTGGAGGTTCAAGGTACCAAATAGAGGTTCAAGATACCAAGTGAAGGTTCGAGATATAAATCAAAGGTTCAAGATACCAAGTTGAGATTCAAGATACCAAGTGGAGGTCCAAGATACCAAGTTGAGATTCAGGATGTAAAGCATAGGTTGAAGATACCAAGTGGAAGTTCAAGATACCAAGGTCCAAAGTTCATATCCCTGCCAGAGTAGAACAAGTTTTTAGAATTTCCTTATTTCGCTCAAATTATTGTGTACGTTGGTCATGTAATGACTAGCTAATTAAATGAACAGCTAAATAAATGAACAGCTAATTAAATGAATAGCTAATTGAATGAACAGCTAATTAAATGAACGGATAATTAAAGGAACAGCTTATTAAATGAAAAGTTCTTTTTGCTCCTGTGTACTTTATTTCAAATTGTGTGGAAGATGAAAACTAGAGGTAACGATGTGATCAGGCTGAAAGGAACTTGAGCTAGTGACTAACATGAAGTCAATTTGATGTTGAATTTATTAAAAATATCATTGCTTGATAGTTGGTTAGTATTTTGTTATTCTGCATTTAGATCGTTTCTCAAGATCCAGTGTTTTATCTCGGCTTTATGTGATTTTATCTTGGTCCACTATCGAATGTTTATGTGTGCTTCATATTGAGATTCAGTGACTGAACAAATAATAATAATAATAATAATAGGGCCATTCCGGACACTTTTTTTTACATTAGTTAATATTGAAGTCCCTGAGGGATCCTGTATACCTCGGGGCATAAAAAAATAATAATAATAATAATAATAATGTGCTTTGAATGAAAATTAAATAAATTGTGCTTAACAGGTGTTCTTGTTCCAGTCACCTCGATGATTCCTTGCATGACGATGCCACTTCATCAGACTCCAATGCCGATGTACGCAGGCCCTTCGATGGTCGGCGTCTACCAGTACCCGCACGGCATGGTCTACAGTCCGTACATGGTCTCTGTGCCTGCGACGATGAGCTCGAACGGAATGGTCCCCTCGTCGTATATTCCGGTTACCATGACCACCGTGCCTGCGACGATGAGCTCGAACGGAATGGTCCCCTCGTCCTATATTCCGGTTTCTATGGCTACCGGACAACCAAATCCCGTCTACGCCTCTCAGCCGCTCATGATGCCCCAAGTCGACAGCCACATGTCGCAGCGTCCACTTGGCGTTACGATGAACTGCTGCCCTCCGTCGATGGTTGCCACTCCTCGTCTTATGCAACCGCAGGTGATGCCAGTGGCTGCCGTGATGACAGGTCAGCCTGGCGTTCCTCAACCGCCCGCTCCGGCCGTCGGAAATCCGGAAGCGGGTAATCCGGCCGCCGAGGTGGAACGTCGAAACCGAAAAGTCCGCCCGGCCAACTATTACCAAAATCAAGTCGACGAGCCGTGCAAAAACGACGAAGAAAGCAAGCCGGTGGGTGACAGTGTCGCCAAGATACCGCTGCTTAAGGACAACAACGAGACAGGGTACGTCGTCTGCAATCAGAGCGGTCTTCAGGATATCAGACAACAGGCTGGAGATGCCGTCGTGTTCCAGCCGAACATCGAAACTGTTCAACTTCAGATCGAGAATGCAGTCTCCCAGGCTTTTCCCGGCGGCGAAGTCGTCAAGTCGAATCATGTTGCTTCCGAAGACGTCAAAGCGAGCAGCGAGAACTCGCGGGTTTCTACTCCAGCCGTCGGAAGCAGGAAATCGTCGATTGCCTCGGATGTTCCCGCGCGCACTGCCGCCAGCAGGAAATCCTCCGAGACCTCCGACGTCCAGGCCGCCGTTGCGGGTAATGGAGGATCGTCCAACGCCAGCACCCGAAGGTCTTCTATAGCTTCCGAGGCCTCGACGCCGGTGAACATGAATGGATCGTCCACCACTCTTGCATCTGGATCGGGATCTACTGTGTTGAAGCCCAAGTCCTGGGCGTCTCTTCTGCACAATACAACAACTGCAGCCAATGCCATTGTCATCAATGCCAGTGACCAGACTCAGCAGGTCAACAACGCTAAGAAAACGGTTGAGCAGCGAACGCCAACCGCAGCCAAGGATAAGCCCGCTCGCTCCGTCGATGCGAAGATCATGGCTCCTTTGGACGAGGTTAAAGCAGAACTTATGAGTAAGAACACCACATTTCTGTTCTTAGGCGAGTGTCCCCTTGGTAATGTTCTTCTCTAGAACACGGAACTACCTTTACTTTCATGCAGGAACTTCAGACACTAGCTTATTTACATCATCACCGTAAGCTGACTATATGTTGAAAGACGTGTTTTTGTATATATGGAAGGTAGTTGTGACAGATTTACTATGTTTTTTATATGTAGCTGGGAGTTTTTTGTAAATAACTGTTGACTTTAATGCCTCTTGCTGCTTTTAATCCAAGCATACTCTTTTAAATGCTTTTTCGAATAAGGAAACGGGTGTTAAATTACATTCTAAGAAATAATGCTGTCTTATAGAGAATTAAAGAAAAGCCTTAAATTTGGTTAGAAATTTTAATGTAGGTCTTTTTGTCTCTTTCTTATACAGCAGTGTGTTTCATTTTAAATTTTTAGCTCTGTTGAAGAGTCACAGACCATCTCATCGCAGCATCTATCTCCAGCCACGAGGTCTTGCAAACCGATCCAACTGGTGCTACGTCAATGCAGTGAGTTCTGATTTCTTAAAACACTCCTAGTTTTTTTTATTGTGATGTGAATCTGAGTTGTGGGTTGATAGCTTGTGAGAAGAAGTGAGTTTTTAGGCACATACTGAAAGCGGAAGAGACTTCTTTAAGCCTTGGAGACAGGTGATGGCAAAAGCGTACTGATTTTATATAAATACTAATAATATGCTCTGTACTATTGGTAGCAACAGGCAAAGTAATAGTAGCAGTTGTGTAAGCTATTAATAATTAATACTTGTATGCTCTTTAGTAGTGGCAGCAACAGTATAGAAGTAGTAGTAGCAGTTTTGTAAGCAATAATTAATGAATAATCAATTCTTATAATATGCTCTGTACTAGTAGTAGCAACAGCAGTAGTAGTAGCAGTGGTAGTAGTAGTAAGTAGCTGTTGTTGTTCAGAGATGTTAGAACAATACAATTTCGGCATTTAGTGTTTAATTAAGCATGGAGGAAATATGATTTTACTGTAATTAAGTGATTTTGATGTTTTGTAGACGCTGCAGGCTCTGCTGGCCTGTCCTCCATTCTACCATCTGATTAGAAAATTATCCACAATTAACCCCAAGTTCTGGGAAGTGAGCAACTTTCCGGCCATGAAGTCCATGTGAGTTCCGACTTAACATCCTAATTACAATTACCTGTGTGCTTGGGCCTCTAGCACCTCCTTTACATGTGAACTTTTATACCACAATTGTTTTGACTGCTTTGCTACTTTGAAGCAGATGTGTAAAAAAGATTGCAAAATTAAGGTTTCAATAACGTTTGTTTTTGATCATAATCGTGTGTTGATGAATAATCCTGTGTTGATCAATAATCATGTGTCGATTAATAGTCATATGTTGATCAATGATCATGTGGTGATACTGGTTTTTCTTGTTTGTTAGGGTTCAGTTTTTCAACGAGTTCCCTGTTGTCACTGTCAAAGCGCTCGATAAACAAGGTTTGCAGTTTGCTTCATTTATCGTGGTATAAAATTTTTCATCTTTAAACATTCTCTCTCTATGTCAAACTTGTCTTTTCATTCATTCATTCATTGAGAGGACTTGTATAGTGCTTCTCTACGATACCTACTCAGAGACGCTCATCTGATGCCTTCTAATGCATCATTAATGGTCAGTTCACTGGTCAGTTCGATTGACCAAGAGGTCGGGTAAATATAGAACCCAGGCCATGGTCAGTAAATAAGTTGAAATGGATGAGTTGTAGAATTTAGAACTGTATTCTTAGAATGTTATCTAATCTGGAAAATTCTATACAGCTGTTGTCGTCATGCATTCGGGGAGCTGACACTGATAGGCAATGATATTGATAGGCGCTGACACTGTTAGGCACTGACACTGTTTGGTGCTGACATTGATAGGCGCTGACAGAATGCACTACTTTGGCAGTGACGTATTAAAAGTTTGGAAGTAGGTTGAGTAAATTTGTTTGATTTTTCAGCAGTGAATGCCAAGGGAAACGTGAAAGCAGACATCCGTTGTGGACCTCCGTTCGAACCGATCTACGTCCACAAGATGCTTCAGGACATTGACTATGAAGCGTTTAAGGTATACTATCGTGTCTTCTCGTGTGTTGGATCATCTTCCTGGAACAGTCTCTCACTGCTCTTACTTACTGTTGCCTCTGACTGTGCAGCATACATTTGCTAACTGTCTTAAAACAATGCACTTGTCTAGATCTGTTAGTTCAAGGGTGAGCAGCATCATTTTGTCAGACTTGAATAAAATGGATTAATTATGATCAATAACAATCTATAATACCTCAGTATTTATTGGGATTTTTTAAAGATGAACCAACAAGAGGATGCTGAGGAGTTTCTCAGCTGCATCCTCAACCGTCTTCACGACGAGATGGTCAACGCCATGAAGCAGCTGGAAGGTAGGTGTCACATGATTAATTGTCATGGTCGTTTACGCTCGATGTGATTAAAATACTAGCTTCTTTATAACGGAAATGCTTTAGGGAATAGCATGTCTTACATGATGTGCTGGTTTGGTTGAGGCTACTTTGTCCTTTGTCATCTAATCTAAGCTGGAAAGTTCTACTCAGCTGTTGTAAGATAATTTTAGTAGCTTATACGCTAATTCTCACATCTTAATTAAATAGCAAACAACAAAAGCAAAGCAGCTACAAAAATTAAATTATATTTCTTCGTAGGTGTTGAAGGAAAGAAAGGGCCGGGAGAAGTCGCCGCCATGACTAACGGAACTCAAGAGGGCAAAACCGAGGATGCGGACGATGACACTCGCTGGGAGCAAGTCAGAGCGCGTAACCGCACAGTATACAGCAGCTCGGTAAGTATCCGTTTATACATTACGTTTAAAGACTCATGGAGGTTTTATTCCACAGGTTGGGCATGTGAAAGTTTACTTTGTTATTCCACTGATTCACAATTTGGGCATTTGAATGTTTACTTTGTTATTCCACTGATTCACAATTTGGGCATTTGAAAGTTTACTTTGTTATTCCACTGATTCACAATTTGGGCATTTGAATGTTTACTTTGTTATTCCACTGATTCACAATTTGGGCATTTGAATGTTTACTTTGTTATTCCACTGATTCACAATTTGGGCATTTGAATGTTTACTTTGTTATTCCACTGATTCACAATTTGGGCATTTGAATGTTTACTTTGTTATTCCACTGACTCACAATTTGGGCATTTGAATGTTTACTTTGTTATTCCACTGATTCACAATTTGGGCATTTGAATGTTTACTTTGTTATTCCACTGATTCACAATTTGGGCATTTGAATGTTTACTTTGTTATTCCACTGACTCACAATTTGGGCATTTGAATGTTTACTTTGTTATTCCACTGATTCACAATTTGGGCATTTGAATGTTTACTTTGTTATTCCACTGATTCACAATTTGGGCATTTGAATGTTTACTTTGTTATTCCACTGACTCACAATTTGGGCATTTGAATGTTTACTTTGTTATTCCACTGATTCACAATTTGGGCATTTGAATGTTTACTTTCTTATCCACTGACTTGTAGGGAAGCGATGAAGCGTCCCCAGTTTCTTCAATTTTCCGCGGCCAGATCTGTTGCATCCTTCACCAGCTCGGACAGAAGGAGTCCGCAACGCTTCAGCCGTTCTTCTCTCTGCAACTCGATGTTCAGGTAAGATGCCTCTTCGATTAATTGACTTGATAGAAGCATAGTTTTGAGTTTTTCTTTTATGCAGGTGAAGCAGAAATCTCGACAAATTTATGCCCTGGCAGGGATTTGAACCCCGACTTCTCAGTTGACAGTCCATCACGCTAACCACTAAACTGTTGCACACCCTATTCTAAATGATGGGTTATTCACTGTGCTTTGATAATACTGGGGCATGATATCTGATTGGTTAGAGTGTTTGTCATGTAATGTGGAGAGTATGGATTCAAGACTCTGCTGGGGTGGTAACTGTGTATGGACCTCGAGCAAGTCCACTCGTGATTGTTCAGCACCATTTGATGTTGTCGTGTATGCTGGCGTGTACACTTCTGAACTTTGGAAGGAGGGCACTATCAAATACAGCTGTAATACAAAGAGATAAGCGTTAGCTGAGAACAGTGTGTGTGATCTGTCCTGTAGAATGAGAAAGTGAAGTCTGTTCAAGATGCCCTGGAGCAACTTGTTCTCAAGGAGTCCCTCTTCGGATATACCAAGTCCAACGTCGAGGTAAGTGACTTAGTTGTGTCTTTCAGAGTCGATATATGTATTCACAGTTACTTGAGTTGGCTGCATAAATTCCAGCATTTTGACTTTTTTTAGAAATATTCATTTTATTCGATGCGCAAAGAAGATTTGAGTCTCGAACTGTTATTTATTGGAATTTTCTTGTTTTCTGCATACTTGCTCCCACATTCGATGTTTGCATTTTATATACTGTAATAGTTCTTTTATTTAGTTGATCAGAAGCAATGTACAACTACGAAGCAACGTTATTAACGAGTTACTTGGAAGGTGCTGTAAAACTGTGGAATTGCATTATAAATAAAACTATTATTGTTTTTTTTACTCAGGGTAGTTACGATCCCTCGGGTTCTTAAAATAATGTCAAGAGACAATAGGATCGTGCTTGGAATGGCTATAATGACTAACTCATCAACGTTGTTCATGTTGTAGTACTTTTTGCTTAGTGGGTTTTACTTTCATTCGATCAGGTTGACGCCACTCAGCGTACCTTGATCGAGGAACTGCCTCCTGTTCTTGTCCTGCACCTCAAGTGGTTCCACTACGACAAGAACGGTGGACTCCAGAAACGTATTAAACAGGTCGACTTTGACATCGACATGGAAATCAGCAAAGGTAATAAAGTCCAGTGCTAAGTCATACTCGCTTTCTCTAACGATACTTACATTTCAACTGTGGCAGACATAAATGCTGACTGATGGTTTACTAACTATAAAATCTGGCACAAGTTGAGACAGTCAGACATGACTCTTGGTATGTTTTATTTTGAAAACAAGATTGAATATGTAATTAGTGTTGAATTTAGAGCTTGTAAAGGACTAAATATTATTATTAATTTATCATTTCTATTGCACCAGTGTCTAATGCATACAACATCAGCAAAGGTGCACCAGCACCTAATCATAATCAAATCAATATCCAGAGATGTTAGTCAGCTAAGATGACAAAACTTTTAAAACTGGTGTTTCAGAGTTTGAAGGAAAAGATAGAATGTATCTGCTGTGGCCTTGCATCTTAACATGAGTCTTTACGTGTCTTTGTTGTTTCAGATTTCCTCTCACCTCACGCAAAAGCTCGTACTCAGCAAGGACAGCGTAAATACAAGTTGTTTGCTGGTAAGTTTTCTAATCTTTTTTGTGTGTGACAGATTTATCAGTTATCTTTTAAGAGCCAGGTTTCCAAATTTGTTAGCTCTTTGCCCTCATTTTATAAACAGCTTTCATATTCCAACTAACAACAGACCATTGAAGTCTAAGAATTTGGTTTTATAGATTTTCTTTTCAGCACCCATCTATCAGTGTCTGTCAACTCTGTTGCATCTAAATGTAATGTAATTAGTAACTTCTGTTGCGCCGGTGTCTAATGCACAAGGCATCAACCGATGTCACACCAAAACCAAGCCGTAATCAGGTCAATATCCAGAAGGTCAGTCCGTAAGACAGAGAAGCAGCGTCCTGTTTACTGCTGAGGGCATGGTCAGATTTCCCAACGATATAAAATGTCTTTCAATGCAACGACTTGTATTAAATTTATATTAATTAATTATACGATCTATTTGTTTTCTCTGCAACAGTTGTCAACCACATCGGTGCTCGTGCAATCGGAGGCCACTACACCGTCGACGTTTTCCATCCGGGCTACAACTGCTGGCTCCGTTGCGACGACAACAACATCTCGAGCATCCCGACAAATCTCGTCACGAAATTCGCCGCGCCCAAAGTGCCTTATCTCATCTTCTACAGGCGCTTCGAGCTGAGCTAGACACACGCCGTATGAATCAACGTTACTTTGCGACGTGCGATGTCGCTACTTGCAGATGCGCTTTCTGGAACCAACCTTACAGATGAACTCTGCCATTTCTTTTGGTTCATTAAAAACAGATTTATTAAAACTGTTGGTTTTCTGATGCAAGCTAGTAAGAAGTATTGCAGCCTAGTAAAGTACTTTTCCAGCTGTTTACGATTACAGACTATGGCATGCGATTTGTAAAACATAGCGTCGCTGTAACGTTGTCTGTACAAACTAGTGAAATTGTTTGTATAAGCGGGCGGACTCGTACGTTTAACCTAGCGCAATTTGTACAGACCCGTATAACCGACATTGTGTGTACAGACTTCTGCGGCTGTACGACTCTGTACAAAGCAATTTTGCGGTGACTCGATTCTTGCTGAAATTCGACATGAAGGCTGGTCTCATTTTAGGAGAATCTTGATATTACCGTGCACATGATATTCTGCCCGAAATTTGTTCAGGTCGCAGGAGCATTCGTCTTGAAAGTTTTAACATCTATTCGCCCTTTTCCGCTTAAGTCCTGCCCGTATGACCCTCTTTGCGTTTTGTGTGTTTAACGTCTTGGCTGAAGTCGTAGGAATGCGTGTTTAAAAACCACTCCAACCTTCTGCTTTATGGTTTTGATGTTATGTATTAATTTCAAAGAAATGTCACAACTATGTCGCCTGTTCGTGGCTCTGAAGTTGATCCTTTCGATTTGTATAGTTCAGTAGGATTTGGTTTGATAGATGTGTTGAATATTTTTAGACCTGAATTTAATTTGTTGAGGTCTTGTTAGGTTTTTAGTTCCTGCCTTAACACTTACCTGAGGTCAGGGTTAACGGAAAATAAAACTGTTGTATTTTGAACGTAAGCAGATTTTGCGTTTGTTATCTAGATTCTCTTCGGATACTGTATTGAAGCCAAAACTTGCATTGATGCTGCCGTTTAAACTGTTCTAAAGGAAACAGTTTAATCTCATTCATTTTCTTTTACAATAGGCAAGTGCCAATGATATCCTGATAGATAATGCAGTGTTACAAAATTCAGGTACCTCTTGAGTCATGTTTCCTTTGGCCTCAGGTATAGTAAGCCACTGTGTCATTTTTCTTGGTAGTTTTATGGTTTTTTACAAAGATACACTACATGGCTGAAATTCTGTTTCTGTGCAATGTAGTTGGTTTCTCATCCATCGCAAAGAGACTCGACTCAACCTAGCTGCAAACAGTATTGTTAAGTTGCTGGTTTTCCAACAGAAACTTGCTTTGGTTCATAAGTAGCAGTTGTTATGCTTTATAGCATAAACAACTGCTATGTTTCCGTAGAAAAAACTTGTAGAATTCCTAAGTAGCAGCTGTTAATAGTTAAGAATTTGCGTTAAAGTGACGATGAAACGTGAATATGTACTGATCTACCATTCTTCCGTGTTTTCTCTGTTTGGGAGTTTTCAGAGTTGAACTTTGTGTTGGGGATGTGTTATCTAGCGTATTTGACAGCAGCTGTATAGAAGTGACAACTTTGGAAACTATGTTTTTGTGCTTACGTTTCATATTTTAAAAGCCCGTTCCTGCATGTATAATCCATTTTTTGTGAATGCTATTGCTTGTGGTGCTTGCCTTGCCGAGTATTGATAACAGCTGTAACTTAGGTTTAAAGTGTTAATCATATTCGCGTCTAGAGAGGAGTTTTGCTTTACTGAGGTGCTTTGGTTTGAGCAGTTCCCGTAGAATCATGATCATAATCCTGCCATTGATCGTGCCTCTGGAGTGCCGTGGAGTGGCAGTTCTATGGCAAGATACATGTAAGCCTGGCTGGATGTTGGCTTTCTCTGTTTTGATTTGGAGTGGCTGTAGAAAGACAATTCAGATGATTTCAAGTAGCCTAGTGTATAGAAACTGACACTGGAGTGCTTCGTATTATATTTTGTTTTTGTTGTCTCTTGTGTTGGATGTACTCTGGGACAAGCTTGCCTTTTGATGTCCTAGGTTATTATTTTTTAACCGATTGCAGAACAATTATAGGAGATTATTGTTCTTATTTTTTGCCCCAAGGTACATATAATCCCTCAGGATGAAACAAAATTAGGGTGTGTATTGTTTTGCTTGACTTTGCTGATGGTTTTATTGGTGGAATGTTGCTGGATGGTTCTAGAGAAGTGCTGATTATATGTGCTATTGTGTTGTTTATCCCTCAGGAGAGAATAAACTTGTCCCAGGGCTGTTAATGACATCAAGGAAGGACTACACTGCTTGTGGTTGTTGTCATTATTTTTAAAATGAGTTTGAAATAATCCCTCAGAAAAAAATTAGATTAGGTGTTTATTATTTACTGCTGGTTGATGGGATGATCTGCCAGCGAGGGAGAGGCTTCTGGCGACCCACCCTCATGCCGAGGCCAGGAAAAATGGAGTCACTGATACTGAAAACAATTGGCTGCCTGTAGGGGTGGCTTTAAGGGACTGCTCTTCTCATCTTCTCCATGAAGGTAGATATGATCCCTCAGTACTTAATTATCTTGAACTACCATGCCTCGACAGCACCCATTCTAATTCTTCAATAATTTCTGTCTTCCGTTTTATTATAGTATTGCCTTTATTATCTTTATGGTATTTAAACACAATGGTGGCACAGTTGATTTTTAAGCATTTTCGTTTGCAAGGCTGAAATCCAGCTCTTCAAATTACCAAAGCTATGTCGTCTTGGTTTCATTTGGAAGGCCATTGAAAGGCATCGAGCATTGGAATTCGTCAGAGAATTGGCGAGAGAAAATCTTTCAACACAGAGATACTTCTGATTTATGTGCTTTTCTTTTTGTTAATATTTGCAAAAAGCAGCTGTGACGATGAATAGTGTCGGATGGAAATACAACATCCTTTGTAACGCTATGATCAAACACTTGGCGTTGCAACGAGTTTTCGTTATGTTGCGGTTGCCTTCTAAGGCCAAACTATATATGGGTTTCGTAGCTAACTGCTTTTTATCAAACTTTGCTTGATGATTAGTGATGATGATTAGGCTTGATTATGATTAGTGATAAAGATTAGTGTTATAAGAAAGCTTTATTGTTTCTGGGTGTTTTAAACTGCTGACTTTCAACGTCTGCAGTTCTCCATTGTTTTGACTGCTTCTTGTTTGTCTGAGAAATGTAACGCGTTGCCGAAATGGACCTCAGCTTTCACGTGGTTACAGAATTACGAAACTGTGTAGCTAATCGAGATTGGAAATGTGTTTCGAAGTTCGGCTTCCGTGATGATTTGAATTTCCGATCGATTTGATGGTTTTTTGCACGGTTATTTGTGGAATTTCTTTTGTTTCAGTTTCTTAAGTTCTGTTTTGGATTTTGTTCAGACATTTAAAAAAAACAATCATCACAGGATCTCGTTGTGAATGCAGATCTCGCGCGGTTCGCTGCAGCGGCAGCAAGTGGCAGGTGTACAGTCGTCAAGAATGTGCAATGTTAGTTTTGCGATATGTCTGTGAGTGTAGAATTTTCTTTCGATAGCGTTTGAGTGTCAGTTAAATCTTTGTGTTCAGAAACGATGTCGTAGTGGAGCGTGTTGAAAGCGATTCGTTGCCGCATTTCGTTAGGCATCGAACTGATTGGGATTTGTGTAACGTAAACAACCCGTTGATGTTATGAAATGGAGCCAAAGATTTGTGATTGTAAAGAGTAAAATTTCACCCTTCTGTTTTTCAAAAGTTTTGTGCTCTCTTCGGATCGTGCGGCCGACTCACCTACATACGATCTGTATCAGGACAGTGATACGGTGCGTTTATTATAGAAAAGGGTTGCAGGTTCATCCATTACGGACTTTTGTAAGGAGAAAGGTCACCCAAATGCGGACACGAGGAGAGTTGGGTTGGGCCCAGTGTCAATGTCTCCATCATACTTTGATACAAGTACTTAGTTATTTTAGTAAAGCCTTTATCTTGAACAGTGACCTCCGTCTGTATTGCATTGAATCCGATTAGAGTTCCCTTGCTGGATGCATCAGTATTGAAGGACCCACACTATAGCACAGTTAGTCCTGGAAGATCATTAAATATAGCCTGATCTAGGCCTTGCTAATTCACGGCACAAGGAGGGTAAATGCGGACAAACGTTGCAGACGATCACTGAAGGTGCTTCTTACCAGCCGAACTCGAAGTTCTTGAGGAACAGTCGATTTGTCTGCTGTCAGACGAGGTTCTTGCGACTTTGGAAGGTCTGCACTGGCCGACCAGGGGCATCCATCCGCCTGTGATAGCTGGCATCGGAAGTATGTTGGTCTATGTGTTCCACTGATTTGGAGAATACATACAGCTTTGCAGTTAAACTCGGGATGTCCATAGATTTCTTACTAATCGTTCTATTTCGAGGCTTGCACGGAGTAATCAGTCCATACGTTTCAGCAACACTTGGATGCCAATGATAGTTTACTCTCCTGATTAAAGTCCCCAAATCTTGTACCCTTCTGAAGCAGCCAGAGCTTACAAGGTGACCGGATGATGGTGTGTAACACAAATTGTTCTGAGAGGGTAACGATTAAGAAAAGACCTTTAGAGAAAACCAAGAGAGGCCGACAGAGGTTAGCAAGTTCATCGTAGAATTGGATGGCAAGTGGCCATAATCTCCGTATCCATCTTATCTCTCTGGAAACCGGATGTGCTCGTTTTTAGCAAAGATCACGAGAGGTTGTCGGTGAAACAGATACCTAAATGCTACATCTGAAATTTTCAATGGATGCTAGCAAGAGCTTATCCAACTAGTTCTGGATATTGCTTTTGTGTAAGTGACTTACACAAGCGCACGACTAAAGGTTGCAATAGATTAAAATGCCTTTGTTGTCAGTAATTAATTAATTGTTTAGAATCACACTGTGTTTGAAAAGTTCAGTATTTCATTGCATTGTACCATATAAATAACACTGATGTCGTGTTTACGTTAGTGTACTTGTACATTGATCATACATCAGTGTACTCGGTACAATGTTTACATGGAATTTGCATGTCGATGTAGTGTTTACGTTAGTGTAATAATACTTTGACGTAATATTTACAATGATGTAATCTATGTTGATGTATGTGTACATTAGTGTAATCTGTACACTAATGTAGTGTCTACATTAATGTAATTTGAAGATTGATTTACTCATTGTACGTAACTCCTTATAAGCTGAATCGCCCGTTTTTCAGGGTTAAGCAGTACTGGGTCAAATGCACATCAGGTTAATTTCAATACTTACATCCAAATCATATCATAATCTTTAGGGTTTTGATGTTGAAAATGTATTTGAAGCTTTAAAGGAATATCGTTATTGTTAATTTGTAACTTCTATTACAGGGTGTGTAACGTACAGGGCACCAACATATGGCACACCAAAAGTAAACCTTAATCAGGTCAATATCCAGAAGACCGAGTAGCTATGGTGTATGTGTAATCTGAAAAGGCAAGTCTTAAGTTGAGAACAAAATGACAAAACCCACTGAGCTGAATGAACCGATACAGGACAAGAGTTCCAAAATCTAGATCTAGTACCTGAAAAAGCTCGTTCACTTTGATTTTAAAAACTTTTTCCCATGTTAATCTCGTTACTGACTCTTGAAGCTTAGAGTTTGGAAAACCTGTGTCGTGGCATTTGGTTTAGGAAGGGTTAAAAGAATTGGTGAATTTCCAATGCATTTGCCTATGACCTATCTTCATCTATTGTTTCGAACGCCAGCATGTCATAGGAAATTGACAGTCCATTGTACAGTCGTGTTATCCGACACAAGTCGTTGGGTTACTGTTATTGTATGTGTGCTGCAGCCGAAACAGCCTTCAACGTCAAGGCCACACCCTTGATGACTCCTTGGCTCTGACGCTTGTAATGAATGCGCAGTTTTCTTACATGACACAGCATGCGTACTGTGTTTATCTGTAACGTAATCAATGATTTATATAGCACATATTCAAAATAACTTCTCAGATGCAAGTTTATGCACGTGTAAATATTCATGTAAATGTGTTGAGATCTTTGTGTAGTTTTTCGTGTGACTTTGGCACTGAAGCCTTCAAAGTAAGCTGTGTAAACGGTAGGCTGAAGCTGTAAAATGGAACTCTTGCTGCAGATGTAAGTAGTTGGGTGCAGAACAGTTTCCTTGAAGCATAAAAGTATTCATTGTACTGGTTTCTATGTTACCATGGTTTATTATCAATTAAGTAATGACCTCTATAGCAACTCTGTTTCATAGTTATCCATATCCTGCCATTGTTTTCGCATTGTCTATAACCACGAAGATTGTTCTACACTGTCCAACAGTGGTTTGGTCAATTGTTTTGTCTGATGAAATTCCTCTCAAGCACTCAATTCTCCTTATATCACGACCTACTTGCCATGAAAGCTATTGCCAAAATTTTCTTGTTACTCGCCAGACGGCGCCACAGCCAGACCACATACACATGTCTAAACCTATTAGATCATTTCTCTGCTGATAATTCGTTATATCTTAGCAACACCTAGCAGAGTAGTTTTCGCTGTGGTTACCCTACATCATCATAGTTGATGTTGGCACCAAAGTTGCCATTTGGTAACTTATTGTCATCATTTTGTACAGAAACTGTCGATTTATTGAACGTTTGTAATAAATTTCAGATTGCTGGTTGCGCTATGGAGTTTGGAATTTCTTAATGGAAAGGGATTTATGCTTGTGTTTCATAGTTTGCAATCCTTTGGTCAAAAGGGAAAGTCGAGAATTGGGGTAGTCTGACCTGTTTGGGAGCCTCAGTAGGGCCATTTGCATGTTTGTAGATACAGCTATTGGTGAAACAGATTTATCGTATTATTAAATTTTATTATATTTTACTCAAGGTAGGTGTGATCTCTCAGGATTTAATAAACTGCTCTAGAAAAATTAAGTGTATTATGTAACTTCTTGGAATTACGTAGACAATTTTGGAATGTAAGGAAAATTACGCCGAGTGTTGGGGCTTCTGACTGGGAAGGTCTTAGTGTGCACTTGAAACAACTTAAATTGCTTTCATCTAGATTGTTTCAGGAAAAGACTGTTGCATGACGACCTCACGTGAAATAACGCTTTAGATATTTTCTGTGAAAAGTTTAATGTTAAAAAATTATTCTGGAGATTTAGTTGGGATTATTTTTGACTGATGTGTCCTGGGTAACCAGACGTTGCGTTGCTTCTGCTACTAATTCAGTTATGTAGTGTGCGTGTGTGTGCAGTACAGGATTTGTACATAGTGTGCAATCACATAACGTTACAAGCTTTCTCTTGATTCTGTCCATGTCAAGTTCTCCTGTCCTGCTGCCTTTCTGTATATAAAACCACTTTCGAATACAACACTTTAACGACGAGCTGCACTGGTTTCCCAGTTGCTTTTAGTACACTCTCGTCGTTAAAGTGCAGTTAGTTTCACTTACTACAATCCTAACTCTTCTGATTAGGACATACACCTTTTGACGAATCTTATGCTTGATCGAACGCTTGCGCTTACTGTACATATTCTCTCATCTTGCGTTCGAATGTTATGCTAACTGATTGCAGACAAACTGTTAATCATCATTTGTGTTTGATCTATTGTGTTTGTCTGGTTGCGACAGTCCGTTTGTGTTTGTTGAAGTTGTTGTCGTGACCTTTGTCGTTGCAAAACAAAGGGCCTTGCTTCGACCGACGTTTTTGAGGTCCGCGCAAAGATCGTGTTTACGAAAAACGTTTGTATACGGCGTCTAAGCGTTGCGAGAAGAAAATGGGGTTCTTTGTGATGCCGATAAATTTGAAGCGACGTATCTCGACACTGCAAGAGTGGATTCAGTTGACTGGTAGAAATGTATCTGTAAGCTGTAGATCTTAGTGCCTTTGGATTTTGTTTGAGTAGGAATGTCCGCGTCAGACTGCGAAAACTGTGATCGGAAATACGTCGTATGTAGGTGAAGATTTGAAAATGCAGTACAGTTGTCTGCCAGTGTGTATTGTTTGCTATTTAAAAGTCATTGGTTTCTCCAAGCGTTGCGTTTTTTGTTTCGATAGCTTTTAGGCTGTTGTGTGCGGAAGCTGCCTCAAAAATCAGACCAGAACTTGGGATAACTGAGAAATCCCACTCTAAACACACTTTGGGTGTATCACAGTATTCTCAAGTACTTGTACACCAGAGACTTGTCACAATGTGTTTGTTATAACAAGAAATCTAACATAATGGGCAAGTTATATGGTGGGTGTTGTTAAGGCTCCCAAAGATAGCATTGTAACAGGTTTCTGGTGTACTACGAAATGGAAAAAGTCAATACTGAGCCAAAAAAAGGAAGCAAACTACAAATTCACAACTGTTGGTCCTAAAACCATGTAATTATAATCATTTATTTATATAGCACAACTTTAAAAACTCCAGAGGTGTTCCCGAGCGAACAGAATGGTCTTCAGCTCGTAACAGTTACTTCAACACAATTCTCTTGTTCAACTATATCTGTCCGTTAAAAACAATTATTCCTAATTAAACGAATGCTTGAAGACATGAGAACAGTCAGCAAAGCAATTAAAAACATTTTTCCTATTTAAACAAATGCTTGAAGTGAGCAACCAAGCAATCTTGGCAGTTGAAACTAGTTAATTTCACAGTTTCAAAGCACATACGACCATTCGCATAAGATACAGAATTTCAAATAAATGCATCAATCAGTTTTAGAAGAAATTACAGAAAATACTTAAAAGGATAAAACCAAGTCTGCTGAATGAATGTCCAATAAAATCAAGCACAAAAATGCGATATTCTTTATCACAGGCAGATTTCATAGGAGCCAATAAGAAATTTTCATTATCATTCAAACTAAAATGGCTTTTTCAAATGACATAATATGGCATCACGGCTGGTTAATTTGTGAATTCTTGCCATTCGCAAGTAGCTTCCTTTGTCGCTCTTTCTCGAACTTAACTGTCTGCAATAGAAACCAAATCAAATAATGAATTCACATCATACAATCGACATTTATTAGTTTCTATTATTTTTATTATTAACCAATGTTTACAGAAGGCCAATTATTAATTCACCTCAAATGCATTAAGAATCTCTGCATTGCATGTACCTCATAAACTCGGGATGAAGCTGTCTAAGGTCATCATATCGACACTCATCTTATAACGACATCATGTCAAATTTGGGACTATATAATTTATAGCAGAATTCATGTCAATTCATTGTGTTTTAAACCTTTGGAAGCGAGGTGAAGCACTGGAACGCTTGGGGTGAGGTGGGGTATGACATACCTCAATACGTATTTTTTACTTGCAAGTCGCGATATCCACTACATAACATTAATTGTGAGCTAAACTATAGTTTTATAAAAAATTATCAACTAAACTAGTGATTATCATGAACAAATAACTGTTTCGGTCATTATTGAATTGGCCAGCAGATGAACTAATAACCATGCAATATCTACTTAGCACGTGCATTTTCTGTCCTAATTCACAACATTACCACATGCACAAATAGTCAATATTTCAAGTGAAATAGAAAATGTTTTCAGTCATCATTTTCGACTGACTGCTCAATGCAAGCCATGCACACAGTATCATCGTGTTCAAGGCACACTCGCTTGCTACACCACATGACATGTAAATCAATCCCTGTGTTCGTGTTTCACATTCACTAAGGTACACAGAAATAATCCAAGCTGGTTCCACATTTTCCATAGAAAACGTAACTTAGAATAGCTATGGGGTGTGTCAGACCCCACATCACCTCCAAAGGGTTAATGAGACACCAGTGTATGCACCCTGGACTTGTATAATCAGAAATTTAAATGCACTGTGATAACGCCACTACAGAATTTATCAGAACTGAATATGTTTCAAATTCATTAATAACATCAGAACTTCTAAGCGACTAACCTGTCGAACATGGCTTCTGGCGATTTTCGTCATGTTCTCTCTCAGATCTCGCGACGTAGGCAGATCCTAAGAGGTCATCAAGGTCACATATATGTACTTCAGACAATAGCTTACAAGAAGTTGACAGCCACAGCATTTTGCATTTAACACAAAGGAAGAGCATTCAAGAAGAGGAGGTATGGTTTCCTCAAGAAAGTACACACAAGGAAACTGCACAACACTGTGGCGATAGAATTGAATATAATGCAGAACTAAGAAAGGCACGCCATTAAAAAGCAAACAACAGGATTACTATTATTATCACCAACATCACTGCAATCACCTTCAGTCATCTTCATCGCAATCATCATCAACCACTTAGCAATCAACCGTGCTTAGGAATGATTCAACTTACCCGAACAAAAGTTTCCGTTATCGTGTAGAGTCGTTTAAAGCACGGCTTAAATAACGGATCAGTTGGGCCAATCGAATAGGTCGTCTCCAGCATTTCGCTGATCACTTCCTCAAGTCTCTGAAAGAAAGAAATAAAAATCTATATTAAAAACGTAGCAGGTAAATAAATAAAATGAAAAATAGAGATAAATAAGTAGGGAGCACATTCCATTAAGCCAACACGAAGAGGGAGCAAACCATATGAAGAGTTAACAAAATTTTTGTGTGGGTCAAAACAGGGAAGGTGGTTTTGTCCTATCCCTCACACCTTATCTTCCCACAGACACTGTATGGTCAGTGTGTACTCATTTTAGAGACATGTTTGCCAGAAGTGGTGCAGACAGTTCGAAGCATGGTGGGGATTTGAACCCTGATGTCTTGGTTGACAGTCTAGCATGCTAACCACTAGACTGTCGCACCTGAATAAACAAAGAGAAGCAGGTAACATAAAGAGATAACCACCATCACTGAATAATAAAACTCATCATACCCGTCTGTTGCGCTGTGATCTCGATTCTCTTCTAAGTAATTGGGAATTACTATCACATGAATTGGAGTCTATGGAACTGTCGATCTCTCGCAAAGAAGCTTTTGTTTCCGCCGACCTAAACAAACAGCAACAAAATCTGACTCATACAGAACCAGAAAATTCAAATATAACTTTTAGGAACCTTCCCAAGATGCTTGTCTACCACACTGATAAAGATAGGCTCAACTTAGGTTTAACGAAAAATGTGTCACTGTAGAAACATTTATTCACTGTTGTACAAACATTTATTCAATGTTTGTAAAAAAATTTATTCTTCTGAAGTGTGAACCTTAACATTTCCTTGCGCAACGGTTACATTTTCTAAGATTATGTAAACATATGCACTTTTGCCAAAATCCGCACGACATTAACACTTTCCAATTTATAAATCTGTACAAGATTTCTACGATCTATCCAATTTCAACCAGGCTTTTCCAACGGGTTACGATTTCTGAATGTGATTTTACTTGGACATTATGATAACAGCATTATATAAGTCATTAGGTTAGGTTAGATTTAAATATTTCTTTTTCAAACTTTCTTCAAAACATTGTGTAACTAAAACAGTACAATCCTCACATACTGGTAAGTCAACATCATCAACCAGAGATGATCAAAGTCGGAAAAATTCCCAGTAAAACATGAGTCAAGTCACATAATCAGACACGACTCACTGGAAAATATCTAAACACGCGATTTTTACTCACGTTCGGCGAGATGACGAGCTGGATTCTAGTTTTGTGCTCTTCTGCACTTTCGTTTCGATTTTCGTTGAAGAGTTTCTTCGATCGACTAATCTTTGATGACCTGGAAAGGATTTCTGTCGTTCGATTCCCACTTTAGCTGGCAACAGAAAGGTCTGTGCTGGACCAAACGTTGAAGACGTCTCCTGCGTACCGAGCCGAGATCTCAGCTGCTGGGATTTCTTTTCAAGGTCCTCACTGACCGCAATGTGGTAGCTAACAATTGAAATAGTAATTAATTATTATTACGCATTTATTAAGCACCACTATCTAATGACCAAGCATCAATTGACGGAATTGAGCAATTGTGAGTGAAGGGTTGCTCAAGGTCCTTAAACCGTGTAAAGACCTCAGCCTACACAGTAACCACCTCGGGGAGGCACGAACCTGTACTCTCCGCATTACAAGGCGAGTGCTCTAATCGATCGGCTATTGTGCCCCAATTAACGATCAAGATGGTGTCACGGCAAAGTAAAGCTAGAGTTGGGCAAAATTTTAGGTTAGTTTAGAGTGGTACATCAAAACAGAGCAGCACCAGAAAACTGACACATCTGTGACCTTTGACGTAAACATAATCAACAATGGAAGTAAAGCAGCAGAAGGTTGATTTGTTGAGGTACTTACTACACGTCATGATAGCGCGCCTGTGCGCAGTCTGGCCATGGCAGAGATCTTGTCTCCCCTCGGTCGTAATGGTACAACCTCTGCCTCCTTTTCTGTTAAAGAAATTCACACAGAACCATTCATGAAATGCAAGGAAAGGTTAGCAGTCGTTGACACCTACCACACGGCACCTTTCCATTCATTCACTCATTCATTCATATAGCACCCTTCACAGATGACCCTCCATCCCCAGTCAAAGACAACAGTGTAACAGTGTTGGTAAAAAGCATGCTTGGTCACATTACTCTAGCTGTTACATAGTTCACACACACCCACCCACACACCCACCCACACACACACACACACACACACACACACACACCCACACACACTGCAATTTCTGTAGTGCTGCTATGAGAAAAACCCATCAGAGAGCAGAACTGTAGTCAGATGTGTAGGAAACTATCTGTGGTCTCGTGTTGTCTTCTGGAAGAGGCGCTATATATATGCGCTGTTACAATTATGACCGGAATTAAAGCTTCTTAACAGAACGACAACAACATACCTTGACTGGAACCTTGACGAGTGAATCGCTCGCAACAGCCGTTCCATCAGGATTGAAATACTTGAGCATTTCGGCCGCATCCAGCGTCACAGCCACTAGAAAAGACAGCAACCACAAACGTTTTATTACTATTATTATTATTATTATTTATTATTATTATTATCATTATATACTATTATTATTATTGATATTATTTTTCCCAAGGTAAGTGCAATACCTCAGGAGGCAAAAAACTTGTCTGGAGACAGTCAATAGCATTATTAATTATTATTATTGTTTATTATTAATTATTATTATTATTACAATTACAGTAGAAGATAAAATGGGGTATGTTGCCCTGCCATACCTTGGTTGTTAGTTGGGGGAGACAGAGTGGCCAGGGTTCCGGAATGCAGAAATGACTTGGACTGTGCTGATATCGAATCACTTGCTTTCAGCATCAGAATCTGTCTTTCCGGCTGAAGATACGGATCCAAGCGATACTCTGCCAAGAAAACGACCCAAAGAAATTCTAATTACACCGAGAACTTGAAGCCACACCAGTCATTGGCATATGTATGAGTGCATGTATGCATGAGTGTGTGTGTGTACATAAGTATATATGTGTATATGATATGTGTATGTATGCATGTATGTATGTGTGTACATATGTAATTTATGTCTGCATATGTATGTATGTGTATGCATGTATGTGTGCATGTTTATGTATATATGCATGTATGTACGTGTGTAAATTGTATGCATGTATGTGTATGTACAAATGTATGCATGCATAAATGTGTATGTGTGCAAGTATGTACGTTGCATGTATGTATATATGTGCAATGAGCTTCCATATTCGAAACAGTAGTGCTAAATAAAATTCTGGTTACACTACACGGCGACTGGCAACTTCTTACCCGGAACCAGCGTCCTTTCCAGTTGGTATGTGGCATTGGACGAGGAATGGCCTTCTTTCCGTGAATGCTTAGACAGAATGTTCTCCAAGAACGCTGTTCTCACTTCCACAAGAACTCGAGTTAATTCCACTCCTGATATTGTACCCATCTCATCTTGGCCTGTGTATCAAAAATGGAACTCAGCAAAAACATTTATGCCAATGAAACAATAATAATAATAATAACTAATATTATCATTATTACACAAGAAACATGTTAAACATTACATCAGAAATGCGTTATAAGTTACACCCGAAATGCATTATCAGTTACACCAGAAATGAATCACAAATTATAGAAGAAACACATTAGAAATTTTTTATTCATTTAATTATAAATGTTCAATTACAGTTACAATTACTGACCAACAAGCCTCTGAACGGCAAGCAGTTGTGCTTGACGCAGATTATGCATCAGCTTGCCGAAAGCCTTGGTGGAAAAGTGCGGTAGATTGTCCAGATGATTGACGGCCGATTGCCCCTGACTGGAAAGTCTATCGATAAGACCCAAGATGTCTTCTTCATTGGCGTTCTTTTCGAGAGTCCTCAAGGTCAACTGGTGCATCGGCAAACCGTTTAACTCGGATGGGTTTCGCAACCTACAGAATAAATGAACGTGAGTGAAATGAAATAAGTAAGTCAAGTATGTCTCAATGCAACCTATGCAGTATGCATGCATGCCTGTACGCATCAGTATACTAAGTATGCACATATGCAAGTATGCCAGGTATGTATGTAAAGTAAGTCTATGTGTATCCTATGTATGTATGCCTCTATGTATGTATATGTATACGCACGACTGCATGTATGTATGCATGTATGTATGTCAAGTGCTAAATATGCCAAGTGTGCATATCTGTGTATGCTCTATAGGCCGTTTATATATGCATTCCGTGTAATGCTGTTATTTACCGATAAGCCAGGAAGACCACTTCCTTCGATTCTTGTGTCGATGGATTTGACGGAGAGAAAGGAAGGCCTTCCGAAGAAACAGCGCAGACAAGAAAAGAATGACTTCCGAGCACACGCTCAAACTCGCCCGACAATGCCAGATCATCTACGAAACAACAAAACAGTTGTCAACAACGAAGCATTTTCTGATACAGTGCCTACCACATAACAAGGCACTCAGTGAACCAGCAGCAATGCATTCAGAAACATTCTAAAAAGCCAGGTAGCAGATGTCGTTACAAGTCAACTTCCGGAGTATAATTTCATAATTCCTACCATAGCCATTGCTGTAGTGTTCTTTTAGAAAGTCACTCCACGATCTTCTCATTTTTGATTCTCGGCCTGCAACCCGTTCTTCGCTTTCTGTTTCCTCTGGGCAGAAGCCGTACTCGAGACGCAGAATGTAGCCCGTCTACGAAGAGTTACCAAAAAGCACGTTATATAATGGCGTGATATGGTAGCCAATTGGTTACAGTGCTCACCTAGTAACGTGGAGAGTATAAGTTACAGCCTAATCCCTGAGATGGCTGCTGTGTACGGACCTAGAGCAAGTCCTTCACTCACAACTGCTCTAATCCAATCTAATTAAATAATTAACAGAACAAATAAACAAATTTTAAGCATAACTCCTGCAATACATAAGGAGTTGATGCAGAGCAAATTAAACAGACAAGAGCACCTACGTTTTCAGAGTCCTTCAGCACGCTCAAGAAATTGTCCGACTGCTGTAGTATAGGACTCCGCGAAGTCAGTGATCTAATGGAACCACTTAAGGATCAACCGGAACAGCGTCATGTTATGTTACATATTTTTATGTTATTTAGGTTACATATTTTCAAACATGACACAAGCAAGGGTTGGCATATTTTAGATGGAACATGGTAGCAGATTGGTTAAAGCACTCACCTTGTAATGTGGAGAGTATGGGTTCGAGCATCCTTCTCTGAAATGGTTACTGTGTAATAATAACAATAATAATAATAAGAAGAAGACAATTTGCATAGTACGGTAGCATAGCCAAGGCTGAAGGAAAGGGCGCTGTACATGTGAGTTTAAAAAGTCATTGCTAGTCACATGATTGTTTAAAAAGATAGGTATTGAGCTGTGACTTAAATGTCTCCAGAGATGACGCATTCTTCACATGGTTGGGAAGACTATTCCATGCAGTGGGTCCAACGACAGAGAAGGAACAGTCCAAACTTCGTAGAAGACCTGTAGCAGATTCTTTGACGAGGATCGTAGCCAACAACTGCTCTGGTTGTCTGCTATCGGAATGCAGAAGTCTGAGATGAACCTTGAGCAAGTCCTTTGCTCACAGTTGCTCAGTGCCATCGACTGATGCTTGGTCATTAGATAGCCGTGCTTAATAAATGCATAATAATAATGATTATTAATAATAATAATACTAATAATTCTCAATAACCCACACAATGCACTGAATCAAAAAAGGATACAGTTTGTAAGAAATGCTTGAGATATAGACGATAGGAACATCAGAGATATCAACCGACGCCACAAACTTCACACAGCTGGATAAGACAACGTCGCTCTGGAAGAAAATCAAAGCCAAGCAGTGCACGCAATCTTAGACATCTCAAAAAGGTTACCACTCAGTCAGTCTACCAACTGGCGATCAGTTTACTGGAAATGAAGGTCTCTGCATTTCACAACATTTAATGCTTAGGGCACAGGTTCGAGCTTCCAATAAGAGGGTTACCATGTAGGGACCTGGAACAAGTCCTTAACTCACAACTGCTTAGTGCCATCGACTGATGTTTGGTCTTTACATGATGGTGCTTTGAAAATACGTATTAATAACAATAATAAAAATCTGCAGTTTTAAGGTCAACGAGGTCAACCCATGAAGTGCCTTCATGTAGTTTTACCATAGTAGATCTGTATAAATTACTAAAATGTAATTACTCCTAGAAATGTCCACTCTAATAATACGCTGGGCATCAATCGAAGGATCGAGGGGTGCACAAGCATGATGCTATTGGTTAACGTGCACGACTGTCAATCAAAAGGTCAGGGGTTCAAATCCCCACCAGGGCAGAAATTTGTTTTAAGATTTCTGTTTTATCTGCGTCCCCTAGCCAACTCAGCTGTAGCAAGTGCACTGACTGTACATTGTCTGTATGAAGACGAGGCAGCAAGGGAGAGGACTGGCCAATGTGGCCATCTTCCCTCATATGCTGAGGTTATGAAGTTACTAACACTTCATAGCCATGGCTGCCTCACAGTCCAGCTTCTTCTTCTTCTTCAATTGATGATGGTCTCAGCCAGAATTAAGAGGGGAACCAGTGACTGGATAAACATATGTAAGAACCGACCTCTGCCCCTGTTTCTTTGTTCTGGGTAGCATCATCTGCTGGTGAAGCGATGTCGAGGAATTCTCCGACTGCGCAGGCATCCAATCGTAATCCTGGCAACTGAACCGACTGTGAAGAAAACAGAAGCACAGGTAAACAGTACAGGTAAACAGTACAGGTAAATGCTAGGTCACGTAACTGCTATAACATTCCATTTGCCACAACATTCTAACATGTGGAACATCATGGTGCTGTATACACGTACGACACCATACGTTTGTATATATGTATGTATGCATGTATGTAGCCTATGTGTATAGCTTATATGTATGTATGCAAGCATGTACGTAAATACTTATGTAAGGACTACGTATGTATTTATGTAAGTATGAACATATGCATGTATGCATATATGTACATATGCATGTACTGCATACTGGGTATGTATATATGTACATATGTATCTCGACCTTTTATATAGCACTTTTGCAAAACTTCATAAAGGTGCTAAAACATGACTTGTTATCAAACACTATTATATGATTAATTAGCATCTTTACATTTGCACAGAGCTATTATCCAATGACAGGACATCCCTGATCATTAGACACTTCAACCAATCACTCACCCTATTTAATAGCAAATTTATACGGCACCACTTCAAGAGAGACTCATCAAAGGCTCTCCAAAACCTAACACAGTTAAACCACAATAGAACAGCAGAGATCTTCATTTCATCAAAGGTTCATTGTCATATTTTGCACTCATTTTAAGTCCTAGAACTGCACACTGTAAAGAACAGTACCTGAGCACTTCCAGTGACAGCTATGGATCCGTTCCAGACAGGACGCTGGTACGTACGAAGAGCCTGGTCCAGAGACAGAATGGTCGGTCGTAGGCTATCGAAGTGATGCGGACAGGCACCATGACTGCTGCTGAAGCCATTAGGAATGATGATGTTAACAATGGCATTATGCCACAGCTGAAGTCTCTTCACACATCCGTACAACTCAATGTCATCATCACAGCTGTCAAAATTGAATCAAACGTAAAGAACAACACGTACTAAAACAAAAGCAAATTAATTAAATACACCAAAGGTAAAGGAACATGATTGCCAATTGGTTAGAGCGCTTGTAACATAGAGTGCATAGGTTAGAGCCTCCTCCACTGAGACGGTTACTGTGTAGGAACCTTGAGCAAGTCCTTCACTCACAGTTGCTCAGCGTCATCAATAGCGACGCTTAATAAATGCACGACGATGAAAATAATAATAATAATAATTTACATGTTTCTGTAAAAACTTCTCCGACACATGGTAAGAGGTGAGAGGAACATTCAGCTGCAGTGCAAACACAGTCACAGCGAAGTATTGCATTGTATTGCATTGTATTATACTGTATTACACTGTATTGCATGGCATTATATTGCACTGCACAATACAATTTCATTGTATGGCATTGTATTGTATTATACTCAAACTCATACTAAGAAAACAGGACATTGTATTGATACTCATTAACCGAATGAAGAATGGAAGGTCTCGAGAATGGTAAGCCCATTCGAAGACAGAATTTAATTAAGAAATGGAAAATAAGATTACTTACAACTCATAAGCCTCCGATCGCAACCAAAACAACTCCACGTGGGGACCTAAAAGCCAAGAACTAGATCACATCAACAAACGCATCAATCAGAGTTGAAAAAGTACATTTCTATTTGACTCCCTGCAGTGTTTGGTGCCCCACCTTTCGTAGAAGTTAAACAAGTTCAAGATTGCTGTTCTCGACAAAACTATTCTCTACAATGAAATATCTTGTTCTACTTAACAAAGTAATGGATTGCTGGAATCATGGATAAAAACTAAAACAACGCAGAATAGTTGGAACTGCTTCTTGAGTCATATTTAATCTATGCTGTATGTACTTCTGTAAGACGACTCTAAAGATGAAGGCATCAAACAAATATTGCTAATTAGGATGCCAAATGCTATTAATTGCTATCTAATCCAAACAGAAGGGTTACTAGGCCCCATCACAATCCAACAGACCAACCATGGCAAAGGGAATTACCTACAGGGAAAGCCATCTAAAGGTCCACATCGATATTAGGTTTCTTAATCTCCATCACCGAAACATCTCCTTACCTGGTCTTCGAAGAGAATCACAAAGGCTGTGTACGGCTTGGACAAGATCAGGAATGTTTGAACTGGAAAACCAAACATACAACTTAAACAATCATTCTCTGAGAATCCATAACAACACAACACAGAAATTAAATATATATATATATATATATATATATATATATATATATATATATATATACAGTATATATATATGAAAAGGTGAAACTCTTAATCGCAAGTTTTGCACAAAGCAAGGTTTTAAGAAGTTCTTCAAAGACATCTAGAAGATTCTGTAACTTTAAATAAATGAGTACACGACAGTGGGTGTATTTAGTTGCATGCATTTTAATAGCTGTAGAAGCTTCTAATTCAATCATCCAGAAGATTTATATAGCACCCTATGAAAAAATTCTACTCTAATAACATAAATATGAATAATAAAAATAAAATAATAAAAACAATAATATTATCTGCAAGATCTTGATGAGTTCTAGCTTATCAGTCCCAGACTGGTTTTTTTGTATTCTGCAAATAATTTTTTTTTAATTTCCACAGGCAAAAAAACAACAATAATAATAAAAGTTACCTGCATACCAGGTTACTTAGAATTTTTTCTTAAAAACATAATAGCCTACTATGTGCAGCCTTCAGACAAGAGGCAGCTAAGACTCTGTAGTTTTTCTTTCCGATCAGTTGTAAGAAGTTTCCAAGCTGCTACCAGACAACTGCCAACAGTTCCAGTCTCCTGGAAAATATTTCAACACACTCTTAGATTAGTATGTTCAGACCTCCACTGGACATCGATCAACAACCCTTCTGAAATCATGCAGCATTCATGAATAAGCTAATGCTACGATAAGTTTACGATTATGATTTCAATCCGTTGTGCAACTGATTTTAACAAATTTCAGAGCCTCAGACAAGCAAACAAGAGCACCCAGAAACAGAGTACTGTTCTGGCTTAAATTGCAACAAGAATTAAATGAATGAACGAATAAATGAAAGAATGAAGGAATGAATGAATACTCATATTCAGTTTTCCACAGAAAAATCAACAAAATTAAAGGTCATATATCTTTATAACGACAGTACCTGATCTTGAGCTAACGAGATGAAACTTGTGAAAACCTTGCAGGCCTCGGAAAGCCTGTGCGTTGCTGCAACCTCCGTCTGTAACACTTTCTTCACAAATTCTTCTACTTTCACTGAAGAAGTTAACAATGTACACAATTTTACAATGCTAGCAGAAATCAACACCCACTTAACATGCCAAATAAGTTTTCACCATCAAAAGACACTGGGTGGAACATGTGTCACAAAGCAGGGTCTAAAATACTTGTAAATGTCAACCGCACGCTCTTCCTCAACTTGTCAAACTGGTAAGATGAATTTCAGGTAACAGAATGAAATCGTGTGTAGATGACTTGAGCTAATCTCTTAAAAACTCATATTACACGCTGCACACTTCCGATAAGTTCACTGAACATTTGGCAATTTCAACTGCACACTGTGTGTCAGAAATCATACTATTTTAGGCCCTGCCACACAGTGAATAACTTCCATAACACCATCTACTAATATACAGGATATCAGACGTATGTATGTATTAATCAAGGTATGTAGGCCTATTGCATCAATTTGAATGAAACTGCAAAGACAAATCAAAGCCTCATACAATTTTATCAAACATAACATAACACAGTGGAATGCATAATCAGGCTCAAAAGCACCATGTTTTCAGTTTTCTCCATCAAATGAAAAAGAAAGCCCTGAGAGTAACAAAAATATCTTTAACAAAATAACAATCCCCTAAATAACTGATAAAGCACCCGCTGTTTGATCGAACCCTTAACCGCAATTAATAATCAAACCAAGTTATACCAGATTTACGCCATCTAGTGATTCATTATGATTTGCAGGTTTCTTAACACTGTAGGGGTGTCTCAATCGTAATCGCCGATTGAAATTTATTTTCGCACTTTTGACACTACTTAAAATAATCACCTTTACAATCGTCGCTTAACCTATCCGTTAAAAGAAACAGCGCGTATCGGTTCATTATAATAATTAAAACAACCCTATTAAATAATTAAAACAGTCCATTCATGAAATCACAATATTAAAACTTTTATAAATGCCGCCATCATTAGGCCATCCGTGTTGCATTCATTTAGCGCCGTTAAAAAAAAATACCTACCATTTTGATTGAAATAAGCAACGATCTTTGAATAATTTATCTTGAAGTATTCTCGTATTTATTGTTGACTTTACAATAATAATAGTTTTTAAATTGGTTTTTCGGGAATACTATCACAGCAGCACTGTCTTGCTGTAATGTAAGATGAGATAGATTGCAAGGTGGTGCTAATGGATAGATAATAGATTAGGGTAGGAATTCTCGAAAAGGAAATACTTAGGGCCTAATCTGAAGTGAAAAGCCTGAGGCTGCTGAAGCAAGGGATGGTTGTCTAACGGTGAGATGATCGAGTGAGTATAATGGCAAATTTACTGATTTCTTAGAGTCTATAAATTATAAAAATAGAAGTCGACTGGTTTGTCCAGTGAATGTCGCTGTCTACTCTAGCCGCATATATCAAATGCGGTTTGAAGTTTAACAAATGACATATTCCCTTTTACAGTTTGTAGCCACAAAATGTGAAATAATGAAAGCGTTTTTCTATAGAAACCGTATATTATTATGCCTTCGACCAGGGCAGCTCATTTTTCAATGAATTGATCATTGTCTCGTGAAGATATCTGCCGTTAATACGAACAAATGAATGAAATAATGACAGAATGAATGAATGACAGAATGAATGAATGAATGAATGAATGAATGAATGAATGAATGAATGAATGAATGAATAAATGATAGAATGATAGAATGAATGAATGAATGAATGAATAAATAAATGACAGAATGAAGTCTGTTTCCTCCAACCGGAAGTTTGGCATCGTAGTCGACGAAGCGCAAGATTCTCTGTGGTATCGAGGGTCAGAGAATCTATATTTAGACTTAACAGATGCGTAAAATTGTAATCTAAGTCGGGCATCAGCGTAAATAAACACGGGATGGGTGTGATGCTGAGGTTCCTATTTACTGTTAAATACCAAGATATTTTGGTGTATTTTTGGGCATTTTTCATGCTGGACTACTGATCTCTCCGCAGAGTGTCGCTCGCCCCTTGGCCATCTGTTGCCGGCTTCGTAGTTTTTGCGGCGGAGCGGTATTTTAAAGATGGTTCAATAAGTTTCCGATGGCGAAGAAAATGGATCGACTTTCCACAAGATGTTGCTGTGATATTTAGAAGTCGTGCTTTTGATCGGGCCTTCTGTTTTAGTTCGATCGCCGACAACATGGTGTCAAGAAGCCTGCCTTGCTTGGCGTTGACCGTGATCGTCTGCTGCAGGAATTTAATCGTCGCTGGTATTGGTGTTTTTTGTCTTTCAGATGGCTTAGCCATGTTTTTTTAAAGTACTTATCATTTATTTTGGAATTCAGGTATGTCAGTAAGTAAGCACACAGGCATATAAGGAATTCAAGTTTGCACATATTAAAGTACTAATAATTTTGTATAGTTAATCAGAAGTGCATTTGCTGTAGCTGACCTGTACCCAAATACCCAGGAAGGTGCTATATAAATTCAGTGAGAGAATGGATTCCAAGACCTGTCTGAGTGTGCACCAATAATATATAATCCAGGTTTATTCACAGCTGGAATTTTGGTACATTTCTGGTATTTCTGGAATTTCTGGTACATACTTGCTGTATGTACATGATGTACTTGCAGTGGATGTAAGAAGCACTCTGAAACATTGATGTAATAATTCAGTTTGGAAACTTCTGGATTTGGTAATCCTGAGTTTTAGCGTCCGAAATTATTTACATTGCATGAGCGATGAAAACATTTCATAGTAAAACTCGAACTAGAAGTTGGAAGATTGATGAAAATATTCAGGAAACTAGAAGCTGGATAATCGATTAAAATATAACTGAAACTAGAAGTTGGATGAACGATGATTATTTATTGTATTATTGTATTATTGCATTAGAACGTTTCAATTAAAATAATTTCGGACGCTAAAACCCAGGATTACCGTGGATTTTTCCAAGCAAGGGGTGTCGATTGAGCACCAGTAGGTTATTGATTAAGGTTTTTTTTTTAAATGAGCTACACAATTGTTCAGGTTCTTGCAATTTATGCACCTATCGGTATCTATTGACACAAAATGTTTGCATTTAATTCTAGTTGGGACCAGTTTCGAAGTTGCCATAGTAGTCCTAAGCCAGCCGAACTCATATCACAGCACCAGGGCTCATCTGTTGCGACAAAGCATCTACGATCAGGCTGTGGTTCTTAACATAGTAAGTTGAATGAACTTAGGTTCTGTTTCGACACAATCTGTTATGACAAGATTTTCTGCCCATTATTTCTCTTGTTTTGTTTTTGGTTCTGCTATTGTCTGGTGAAATGGAGATGAATTTTGTTCTACCTTCAGATAATTTATTCACTAATTTTGCTGACGTGCTGACGCACTCAATCACAGTTGCACTTGTACTCTTTCACTCACTCACTCAGTTTCTCACTCACTCCATCACATCTGCCTTATATTTTGATATAATTTCAAACACTCATGCATGTACCTACTTACATACTTGACCTACTTTGCATCCTTTACTTCTACCACCTTACCAGTACATACTTTTTTGCTTGCCTGCTAACATACTGGCATATACTTTACTTGGATACTTTACTTACTCACCTACTACCAACTTGCCAGTACAATATGTGCATGCTTATTTACTCTCTACTTTTTGCATGCTTACAATGTCTGTCTAATTCTTCTTTTTCTCTGAACTGCAGGAAGAATTATGATATCGATTGTGGTTGTAAATTGTCAGATCAAGTGCGTAACATGTGTGCGTGGCAATTGCAGCAGCTATGACCTTTTACCTTTTAATTGACATTCAGCTGATGATTACTGTGGCATTTACTGAAGTGACAGGACCGTTCTATAACAACGCTATAAATGTCAGGAATTGCTGTTTATGTTTAGCACATTGTAAACTTAGGCAATTCCATGCAAACGAACTGGCTAACCCCACGAAAATTTAGGCAACTTATTGAAATGAGTTATTATATTGGTAATTCTGTAAAGTAATGTAACAAGTTTATTTGCATATCTGTAAAGACACAAATAATTTGTATAAATGTCAAGTACCTAAACGTTGAGGGTGGTGAAGTTGCAAAGATGGGGCAAACGCAAACATATATTCTGCAGGCCGTTTATCAGTTAAGAATGGTAACAGAATGAGCTGTTGGTGAGAAAATCAGGTGTTGAGGGAGAGGACTGGCCACCTGCCCTTATATGCCAAGGTCAAGAAAATGAAGTTGTTTACATTTCATACCTGTGACTGCCTCTTTGGTCTGCTCTCAAGCTCAAGAGGCCTGCTCTCATTCTATCAACTAAGATTCACTACTCGTAATGGAGGATATTAATATCTCTTAGATATTGATTTGCCATCCAAGTGTTTTAATCGACTAAGTAAACTACTGTGTTGGTATATTCCTCCTAGTCTGAGCCAACGGTTCTGCTGAGTCATGAGGAGTGGCCTGACGTGGTTGGTTCTTGGACTGTCCTGCCCATTATACCATTGTAAGTGTTCATATGATTCACTTGTTTTTCTACATGCGTATCGTACGAGTGGCATGACTTAATGCAAGAAATCTTATGCTTTGATCTGATCTTATGCTTTGATCTGATCTTGTGCTTTGATCTGAGGCCAAAATGCAGAGGCCAAAGGTAGAGGGGATAGAGGCAGACTCCAAAATGTAGAGGCAGCAGAGGTAGAAAATGAATAAATCAATTGTGTTTGTTAAACAATGTTCGCGTACACGTTGAGTTTTTGCTCACTTCTGTTTTACCTCGACAGATAACTCCCAGTAAGTGTTTCTGTCCTTTTCAGAATTGTCGAGGAATTTGGTGAGACAAAGTCGGCCATTTTATTTTGCGAGGATGATGTAACTATTAACGTCAGTCGGTTGTCAAAGAAATTAGAGAAAATCGATTTTAAAAAGGTGTGTTTCACTAGTAAAACTTTGTAGATTAGTTTGCTTGTAGGTTTTGTGCTTTTAATACCTAAAAATTATTCAGTAGTGTGAGAAATAAGTAATCTATTAACAGTAAATAAATTGTAATAATTGCATGTAATATGTAATTTACTAGTACTAACAACTTGTAATTAGTAAATGTAATAAGTAATTTGCTATTCATTGGTTATTTAGTAGTAATGGGTGAATAAGTGTAGTCATTTAGTAGTAGTGGGTGAATAAGCGTGGTTATTTAGTAGTAATGGGTGAATAAGTATGAGCTTGGTGTCAACTGTCATCCTTGGATGGGTCTCCAATGGTTGGGTGCTATGTGTATGTGAGAACCTACCAGCGGTGACATTCTTATGAACTCATGTGGTTGATGCTTATCTGCTAGGAATTATTTCTTGGTCGAGCGTTAAGAGATCGTGAGGCAACCATCATCCATCATTTTGCCTTTCACGAAGACCCTTCCAACTTCCAGTATCCGGACTTTGCCGCTGGATTTATAATTTCAACTCCTCTGATGAAAAGGTTGTCATCTGAGTTTGTCTTCTCCGTTATCTCTTGTTGATAGCCAAGTGATGATACATTTGATAATAGTGGGCATGGTTCACGTCTGAGGTCACAAACAGTTGAACAATGTGATCTATTGTGATTGTATTTGTAATTGTAATGGAACATTTATAAAAGCACCACTCAGTGATTCAGAGGCGCTCCTGAACCAAGCCAGTGCTATCACAGCATCATGGACTTGAGGCATTTCTGGAACAGGGGAAGAGAAAGAACTGTGTCTGTGTGGAACATGGTAGCCGATTGGTTAGAGTGCTTGCCTTGTAACGTGGAGAGTATGGGTTTGAGCCTCCTCTTCTGAGACGGTTACTGTGTAGGGATCTTGAGCAAGTCCTTCACTCACTGTTACTCAGTTCCATCGATTGATACTGATTCATTAGGTAATGGTGCTTAATAAATACATAATACTTAGCAGTAATAATATGTCAGCTGTTTGATATATTGTGATTTGCTCTTTTCAACTGGTCAATACACGTTATCTACCAGGCAACCAGTTTTAGTTCTTTCGAAAAGCTGTGTTTTCTAAATTGATATCTAGCAGTGTTTGTTTCATCTGAAATTCACAGATTGTCCGACAGAATGAAGAGAACACCCTCGTCCATCGACTTTACAATTGATCCACAACATGAAGTAAGAACACACCTGTATTTAAATACCTGTGGGTACTGAGCATTTTAAAATACATATACATAGATGTACGGGCGTATTGGAGGCACTACTGTCAGAGATGATGATGGCCTCTAACGTTGCAGACAGTTCAGTAAATTGGTCTCTGTTGATATTAAATGATGAGCCCAGGATTCAAACCTACGTTGAAGAGCTGAATGGCCAACATATTTTGAATAATAATAGTAAGACGATTTATACACTGCCAGAGATCAGCCGAGGCTGAAAAAATATGGCTGTAATGTGAAGCATTACTTCAATGTGAAACAGCGAATTTTGACAGGATCATACATTTCTGTACATGTATATTTCTGACTGTTTACACAGACAAATTCAGACATGGTTTTAGTCTGATGCGAGAACTTATGTAGCTCCACTGTGATTATATTTAAGAGATTTTTACTGTAACAGTACTGATGGCATTGGCTTTGTTTCAGCAGTGTTAGCAGCAAGCTGTGATATGAACTCCATGGTATTTCTTTGACTCTTTTCTACGAATGCTTGAAAACCGTTCTGTTCGAACGTGTTTTTGTGCTGTCTGTCTGTGAATGCCTCTGAGCTGTTTCCGTGGAAGTGGCTGTATATAAATTTGTGCTTGCAAGTTACGAAATTACAGTGATAATCAATGGCTGTTTTGGGGGTAAATGGGCATGAGTGGCAAACTGTGAGGGTAAGTGTGGTTAAACACCAAAGGGGTAACCGGAGAAAGCAAGTAAATAAGGATTCGGTTTTGGCCATCTGTCTCTTTTGTCACAGTTGGCTTTGTACATTTGGGATAAAGGATCTGGAGTGAATCTGACAGACACGAAATACCTCTGCGGTTACACGGAAAAGTCGGGCGACTGTGCCATTCGACGACTTCACAAATATCCCAACTGTGTAAGTATGTTTACTTTGCGAATATTATTCTGGTTCGTTTGCTTATGATGCATGATAAGAGAGGATTTAATTAGCTGCTCTTCAGAATTGATGACAAGTTTTTGTGCTTTTACTGTAAGATTTTGGGGGTTGAATCGTATGCATGAAAGAAAGTATAAAGAAATGAGTGAATGAATGGATGAATGAATGAATGAACGAATGAATGAATGAGTGACTGAATGGAGGAGTGAATTAGCGATCGAATGAATTAAATGAATTGGTAAATGAATGACAAGTGAGTGAATGAATTATCCTGTAGCGTTCAATGACCAAATTGTTACATTAATGTACAACAGATTTCTGTAACAGTGTTGTGATAATTACAATGCCTTTTGTTCTTAGGGCAGCTCTGTCAGTGACGATGAAATTTTCTTTGCTGTCAAGACATGTCAGAAATTTCATGAAGAAAGAGGTCAGTACACAGCTCTCAGTTTACCAATGATGAAGAATTTGTATATAAATAATATGTCTTAATATTATAGTGTTCATTGTAATATCGTGGCATTATGGACGAGTTTTCTGAAATGGCGTATGGACAGATCTTGTTAAGTTGTAATCATCGACAGTTAAAACAATGTACTTACTATGTAACTCTTCGCATCTGCACTGACAGTTGACAGTGTGAAGTCATTCCAGAAGTAGCTTGCGACTGATGGTGCTATATAAATTGTTGTAATTATAAATTACTGTGGCTTTGACATTACTTTGTCTCAGCCCCAGGCTTAAACTTCTTTCATGCATAAGATGTAGGTTTACAAACTTTATAATCGAATCTGATCTGCTAATTTCTACAGCACTACTGTAATAATGCTCGAGCTGTCTGTCAGTGGTTGCTCCTAAACATAGTTGGTGTATATGACCAAAATTTGGGAGAGTCTGAAACAGAATACAAATTGATGTTCAACTGTGTCACGTTGTGTCGTTGATGTTGAATTTGTGTGAGAGATTTTTATATTCTAGTTTGCGTGAGATAACACATAAACTGTGAGATTTTTACATGAGCTGTGTGAGCAGCCAGATATATAAAATAATTAGAGATTTCTTTATCTCTTCTTGTTTATATCTCTTTGTTTATATCTCTTTGTTTTTATCTCTTCTTGTATATATGTTTGCTTGTTTATATCTCTTCTTGTTTATATCTCCTTGTTTATATCTCTTCTTGTTTAGTGCCTGTGTTAAAGAAGACTTGGGGACAGAATGCCAAGCGAATCGAGTATTTCAGTGACGTTGAAGATGCGTCCATTCCAACAACAATGCTTGGAATTCCAAACACAGAACGAGGTCATTTATGCTTTTTTCTGATTTTCTTTTCTTTCTTGTTTACCTGTATTTCCTGGAAGAAATCATTCGTTGGCAAGTTCTTTGCCATCATTACTTATTATTATTATGCATTTATTAAGCACCACTATATAAGGACCGAGGATCAATCAATGACACTGAGCAGTTGTGAATGAAGGACTTGCTCAAGGTCCCTGCACAGCAACCGTCTCAGTGGAGTAGGCTCGAACCCATAAAAAAGGACGTGCTCAATGTCCCTACAGAGTGACCTTCTCAGAGGAGGAGGCTCGAACCTATAACAAAGGATTTTGCTCAAGGTCCCTACTCAGTGACCGTCTCACGGGAGGAGGCTCGAACCTATAACAAAGGATTTGCTCAAGGTCCCTACTCAGTGACCGTCTCAGGGGAGGAGGCTCGAACCTATAACAAAGGATTTTGCTCAAGGTCCCTACTCAGTGACCGTCTCACGGGAGGAGGCTCGAACCTATAACAAAGGATTTTGCTCAAGGTCCCTACTCAGTGACCGTCTCACGGGAGGAGGCTCGAACCTATAACAAAGGATTTTGCTCAAGGTCCCTACTCAGTGACCGTCTCACGGGAGGAGGCTCGAACCTATAACAAAGGATTTTGCTCAAGGTCCCTACTCAGTGACCGTCTCACGGGAGGAGGCTCGAACCTATAACAAAGGATTTTGCTCAAGGTCCCTACTCAGTGACCGTCTCACGGGAGGAGGCTCGAACCTATAACAAAGGATTTTGCTCAAGGTCCCTACTCAGTGACCGTCTCACGGGAGGAGGCTCGAACCCATACTCTACGTGTTACAAGGCGAACGTTGTAACCAGTTGGCTACCGTGTCCAATGGTACCTTTGCAACAGGCGTATCTCCAATTGGCTGCCATATTTGCCATGTTACACATTGTAGCAGATTTGTGTGTGGCCTAGGTGTGTCTTCAGTTGGTGCCTTACAGCATTATGACTCACTGTAGCCATGTGACTGTCCATCTGCCTTGGATCTTGACCTGCTTACCTAACCTGTTTTAACGAAGTGCCTGTGAATGAGCTGATTCCTGCAATGTGGCTTTTGTTGGGTGCTGCAAAATCCTGGGGTTTATGATTCAGATGCACAAGAAGCACAGAAGATTAGATTGGTTGAGAGTTAGGCAAGGTTGAAGAAGAACCGGTATGCATTCAGGTATACTGGTACCCTTGTTTTGGAAGTTCACTTGTATTTGTTATGTGCAGGGCACTGTGCTAAGTTCCTGGCGATACTGCAATATGTCTACGATCGACTACATGTCACAAACTACAAGTGGATTGTAGTCGTTGATGATGATACGTTAATGAGGTAACTACCACAAACCACAAACATTTCTTCTTAGTTAATCATTACCTTAGCGTGAGCCTAGTTATCTTAGTTAAACAATGGACTTGATCAAAAGCCTGTTGTAGTAGATTGAAATTGTTTATTTATTCTACAAAATTAGTCGTTTTTTCTATTCTTTTGTGCTTTGTTAGATTCAAGTTTACTGTGCTTAGATGCACCTTCATCATAGATCATTTTAACCTTATAACCAAAAGGCCTTTAATTGCAAGCATTTTTTATTATTAAAAAATTTTTAACGCATGCAAAGTCACACAGAAATGGGAATCGGAATCCTATTTTTAATAACATGTGTAAACCAAAGGGCGGTTAGCAGTTGGATTAATAAAGGATATACTTACTTACTTACTTTACTTACTTACTTACTTTACTGGTATTCTCATTAGCAATGTTCAGCAAATTCAAGGGTTTTCTCACAGTGAGACAGTTGTATCAAAGTGACGTTAACAGTGTTACAAATATGTATGTGCCAGAGAAATGTTAACATTGTTAAAACTGATGTTTCTTGCTAGTGTTGCGAGGCTGAAGAAACTGTTGTCTTGTTACGATCCATTGGAGACCGTTGTCTTGGGAGAGCGTTATGGTTACGGGGTCGTTAAGGGTGTTGGCTACGATTACATTACGCTTGGTGGAGGGTAAGGGTTTCTTTCCTCCTATTGCATTAAAAAAACTCAGAATATCTAGTAGTTGCATTACAAATTTTCACATTACATTACTTCTGGTAACGTATTATTATGTATTTATTAAGCACCACTATCTAATGACCAAGCATCAGTCAATGTTGCTGAGCCGAGTACTCAGTAACTATCTCAGAGGAGGAGGCTAGAACCCGTGCTCTCTGTGTTACAAGGCAAACAGTTTAACCAATTAGCTGCGTGTATTTTCTGAGAAGCCATGTCCCAAAATACTGTTTGCTATGTTCAAAATTAGAAAATCTGATGAGCTTGGTTGGCGTTGGAATAATATTTGCCTTGAATTATTCTCTGGTTAAGTAAGTACTAACAGCATATGCTTCTGAACAGGATTGTATTTGTTTCAATGGTGAGATGATCTGATAATTATGAGGTAAGGCCCGGTCACCTACTAAGAAAAAAGGAAGTCACTAACCCTTGGCTGCCTCTTGGGCTGGACTGTGGAAACTAAGCATTCTTTACATTAGAATAAGGTTGTAAGATACGTCACAGTGAAGTTTTAAGAATTTAATAAAGTAAGATTGTATGTTTAAGTTGGCTGAAAATGCAATCTGGCAATCACATCTCTCTGTGAAAAAGGTGTGGTATGTGCTATGGTATCTGGGAATTTATAAAGCACCTCTCACAGTGCGAACTATTCAGAGGCTCTCAGTGTGTGAGCTTTGCGGAAAGAGAAGGTGCTGTATAAATATTTAATTACAATTACACAGGATGGCACTGAGTCAGACGGCGTTACGTGAATTGATCGATAGCGACACGTGTCATTGCGGAGCGGACGACTCGCCGGATGACATGACCTTTGGCCTTTGCCTTCGACGCCTGAACATCGAGGTGACCCACAGTCCTCTGTTCCACCAGGTTACAACATTTTCTGTCGTCTTCATACTAATATTTGGTCAATTCTTAATTCAGTTTGCACTTTGTCAAACATTATCTAGTCTTTATTAATTAATGTTAGTGACTTCTATAGCACCTGTGTACAGGGCTGTAGTCAAGGGTATACGCAGGTATACAGCATGTACTCACCTCTAGAGACCGTATACTCGCCTCACAAAATATTTATATTTATTTATATTAAAATACTGTAGCGTATTCTCAACTCTAATTTGTTTCGGAAACTAACCGGTAGCGTGTACTCACCTCTAATCAAAGCTCGAGGGTATGCGTACCCTAAAATAGAATACGTTAAAATACGTACGTACCTTTAAAAAAATACAATACGCATATGGTACGTATCATACACGAAAATTTTATTTCAACTGTTCAACCTTTGCTTGGAGTTGGACTTTGAAGTGCTGTAGCAGAACTGAGCCGACTGACTGACATTAGTGCATTAAGTACAATGTATGCTGGATAAACATAGACTTACAATATAGCATTGCAGCAATTTACTACGCTGTATACTGGGTTGTGATTATTTGCTTAAATTAAATTGAACATTCTTGTAATGAGGCTAAATGAGCAATGACGTGGTTAACGTATTTTTGTATTGTTTACGTACCCTAAAATAGGGTACGTTAAAAAACGTACGTACCTTTCAAAAAATAGAATACGTATGGTACGTACCCTCGAGCTTTGCCTCTAATTTTACCACTACAGCCCTGCCTGTGTCTAATGCATAAGGCATCAAGCAATGGTGCACCAAAACCAAGCCATAATCAAGTCAAGACCCAGGAGATAGAGACAGAGAGACGGCTTATGGTGGATATGCAACATTTGACATTCCACAGCTGCACTTTTTTCACCCTATTGGATTTTATCGTTTGGGTTGAGAAAATTAGAAAAATAAATATTGAACAATTTTAAAATATACAAAAAAAGACAGTTGTGGCTAAAAGAATTTTATATTTACAGGCACGGCCTGTCGATTACGCAGAAGGGTATCTATCCAACCAGGAACCAGTGTCATTTCACAGACACTGGATGGTTGATCCTTTTGAGATCTACCAACAATGGCTAGTCGATCCACTGACCAAGATCAGGTCATCCGACAGCGGTCAATCCACTAAAGAGCATCCCAGCAAGGATCGACTCAATCGCAATGAACTTTGATCGAATGAAAGTGTGGTGCATATTTTAAATATTGTCCATAACACAAATTGTGGAAATGTATGTCATTGCCGTTCTTAGAGACCCTTTAGTCTGCGTCTAGATATCAGATTTGTTACATCGGTTCTTAGTGTTTGGTTTGTCTAGAATGAGAACTGTTGCAATCTCCCGACTCTTGCGTTGGTTTGAGCACCAGAGCTTTCCAACATAGATTGGGACAAGCGGTGGTCAGAAGGTTCCTAGTGGTCTAAAACAGTCTTCAGTTTATGACAAATTCCATTAGCATATTAAACTCTAATGTAATGAATTCTGTAGCATTGTTATCATAATTCACAAGGCAATGGTCACTTAAAATGTAAAGTGGCCTATTAGTTTTGGGTTACGTGGGCACCGTTGCCACCTGTGGCACAATAAGGGCCAGGATTCATTCATTGGGCGTGGCCTCCATGTAAGAGAAAGGTCAGGTTGTCTGGTGACTGCCACAGTTATCATAGTCTCCTGACCCTCATTTTTCAGTCAACCGAACCAAGAAGTCTTGGGGTCAAATCCAAACCAGGACAGACATATTCCAAGATTTCTGTTCTGCTATGTACGGTATGTATGTTTGTATGTATGTATGTTTGTATGTATGTATGTTTGTATGTATGTTGATATATCGAGCCATATTTTCATCAGTGACGTAGATGTACAGAAAGCCAGACGATAAACTTGGTTGTACAGCTAGTTTTCAGAAGCATAACAGATCCTTGAGAATAAAATTCATCACGACATTGTTTCCAAAGGCATGCTAAAATCTCAACGTGAACAATGCAAAAAGCGTGAAATTGTAACAATAACGGCAGATTCGGCCATGGTCTATATGTCTACTCAATCAAAATATTTTCTCAAATTTCATACGATTAAAACCACAAGTAATAGTAAGCTATGCGTCGATATAAATGCTCTACATGTGAAACCTCTACAACATACTTGCCTTAGATGGGACTTCTTCAGATCGATTATCAATGGATGCCTTGCACATTGGGACATTGGTGCGATAGAAGTTCTCCGATTAGATTAGATTTTAGATTTAGTTTAAAACAAACCCAAAATGCATCATACTGAATAACCCAAAATATACAGAATAAGCTCAATGATGGCAAAATCAGCCAACTTTCAGCAATGTGATGCCACGCTCTTCTGTCCTGAGCTATACGAAAGCCAACATAAATAACCCCCAAAACACAGAATAACACCAAAGACACTGAATAACCCCAAACAAACTGAATAACATCAAAGCCTAGTGTCAGGTCTGGTTTTGGCTACAGTTCTAGTATCAAACTGAATAACATCAAAGCCTAGTGTCATGTCTGGTTTTGGCTACAGTTCTAGTATCTTACTACATGTATCTCACTGCTATAGCTTAGATTTACAAACCACACAGGCATAATTTTTATGCATTTTCCGTCTTGCTGTGACCAACCACCTCTTCTATAAAACTAAACAGAGATTTCTTTGTCTAGCTGAATATGTTGAAGCTCTGGAAACAAAGCACCAAGGGAGAGGGCACTGAGCCCAGCAACAGGCCACTGCATGTCTCTCTCTCTCCTGTAAAAGATGGCTACCGAGATTGCCGAGCAGCTTAAGAAAAAACAAGACGCTACCAGATGCCTAGATTCTACATTCAAGCACAATAAGGTATAAAAACTCACGTTAAATGTAGTATTAAAAACTTAACGTAACTTGATCTAAAGACTAGGTACTTAACTGGAATGCCAAAGAACCATCTTACGTTCATCTTAGGTAAGCAGTCAAAGAGTGATTACTTGCACTTTTGACGAGATGACATTAAGCTTTAAAACTAAGGCACAAAAACGACTTTCTACACTTAGGTGCTGAAAACTGCTTTACATGAAAAGAGCTGATTACTATTGTAATTACGGCAACTTATTAAGCATTGTCCATAGCAGGCTACTTCAAGGGTGCTTTTTACAATGTATACAGTCAGCACAGACAATATTAGTGCTTTAAAGTTTGTGTCATAGCAATAGGTTTGTGTACGTCCAAGTACTCCGAGTATACCCTAAACACTTACTATACTCATTTATGTTCCTGAGTAGACTGTGCTGAGTACCCTTGGTGCACCCTGGCAGACACGGAAACTACCCACACATCATACTTATGCTGGCAAATCTATAAAACACACGATTATTACTTGCAAGATTCCAAAAGCAGAAACTGTACTACTACACCGTGATCAGAAAAGCTACACTTGATTTATATACATAAGCATACACCAGAAGTTCCTTATAACATGCTTCATTATAACACAAATTCTGAAGTAAAGGGGCTGTAAATGTAAATGACCTCATTGTAACATAACCTCATATATGATTAAGGGAACTCAACGTGGCTACCAAAGGGGTAATGTTATAAGATGGTTCTGGTGTAAATATACAGAAAATCATTAAATCTAATAAGCACACTCCCTGCCAGCGTGCCCATATGCGACCCATGTTCCCATATGGGACCCATGTTCCCATATGCGACCCATGTTCCCATATGGGACCCATGTTCCCATATGGGACCCAGACAGAGCCCAAATGAGTTCCATCCATTAAGTATTAATGGGCATACTAGCAGGGCTGAAGCATAAGCAAATATCTGCATAACGTAAAAACCGACATCCAGAGGGCACCATGCACTAAATATCTGAAACAAGTCGTTCAACAACTACAGAAAAAACTTCACCAAGTTCTCCCAACTGTTGTTAAAGTTGTTAAAGGTTTGGGAATGAATTCTTCCCAGAATTTCTAAAGTTTAGACTGCTTAAACTAAATGCACTTTCAAGCTGTCTAAGCTACAACTTTGCATACTAAATCTACTGGCGCGCCACTCTGTTCCTGTACTATAGTCAAATTTTCCACAAAGACTGGGCCCACGTATTCGGATAGGCAGAAGGAAGAATGCAACAGCAGGACAGCTGACAAATGCAGCTGAACAAATCTTATTGGATTCTAGAGTTGACCCCGGATGCCAAATCCGATCAACCATATGAACAGGAAGGCCACGAGGCACGTCGACAAAGCGGCTGACGACGAAGCCATTGCTGAAACAGCGAAAAGGCAACACAAAACTAAATCAAAGCATGTAAAAAAAATTTTAATGAATATTTTGAATAATTTAAGGCAGCTCTCTTCCTACATTAGAATGTACACACAAAGATCTCCAATGCAGACCCTGATTATTAGTTTGGGGGCCCGATAGCGCATTGGATAACATCTGGCGTAGAGTGCGAGAGGTACAGAGATCGAGTCCCATAGGCGGACATGCTTTGTAGGCTACAATTTGCGCCGTGTATTGCAGGCTGTCTGTTCTGTTAGTAGTTAAGATTTATCGCATAACATGTACTGATTTATAATCATACTGCGTTGTTGTCAGTTTGAAGATATTAAACGAAGATTATTATTATTATTATTATTATTATTATTATTATTAGTTTGCTCTTGAAGTGGGGTATAAATATGAATGTTCAGTTTAAAAGACATGTTGACTGCACTTTTAGGGAGACTATGAAAAGCAGTAAAAAAAATTCAGATATGTACATGTGCTGCAAGGCAAGTGGTGCAGCAGACAAGCAGTGTTGATGTACCGGGAAGCAGTGACCGATTGGTTAGAGCGCTTGCATTGTAACACAGAGAATACGGGTTCGATTCTCCTCCCCTGAGACGGTTACTGTGTAGGGACCTTGAGCAAGTACTTCACTCGCGACTGCTCAGACGCATCTATTTTTTATGTTTGGTCATTAGATAGTGGCACTTAATAAATGCACAATAAAATATATCTGTTCCTAAGATTCACACACGCCAGCACTCACACACAGGTTATAGTCTTGCTGTACATCAACTAGGCTACATTTAATTATGTCTATGTGTAACTATACGTCTAACTGCGTCTAACTGCGTCTAACTACATCCAACTACGTCTATGTCTAATGACATCTAACTATGGTCTAACTACCGGTATGTCTAACTAAGTCTAACTGTCTATGTCTAACTACGTCTAAGTATGTCTAACTACATCCAACTACGTCTAACTATCGTCTAACTAAGTCTAGCTATGGTCTAACCAAGTCTAACTACGTCTATGTCTAACTACGTCAAGTATGTCTAACTAAGTCTGTCTAAGTATAACTACGTCTAAGTCTATGTCTAACTAAGTCTACGTCTAAATACGCCTAACTATGTCTAACTACGTCTAACTATGGTCTAATTACATCTAAGTCTAACTATGTTTATGTCTAACTATGTCTAATTAAGTCTATGTCTAACTATGTCTAACTATGGTCCAACCATGTCTAAGTCTAACTACGTCTATGCCTAACTAAGTCTAACTACGTCGAAATACAGAGTTTTTCTTTAAAGATTCTGAAGCAAAATTGACGATTGCTAAAAACCCACATGGATCCTTAATTGTTACTGGATGGATGTCTTGTCCCTCAGTATTTGCAACTAAAAAGTTGAAGGTCATTCCGGCTTTCAGGTCAACCATGTCAATTGTCAGGCGCATGGTAGACTTGACCTCATTGTCTTTCTAAAACAGATAACGCCTCAGGACTATTAAAATGATGCACAAATTACCGGATTTTTTATCTGGTGTAAACTAATCAGAGAACTTCTATAGCGACGATATAATAATCTGCAAGGCACAAGTCAAAGGTCACAGCTAAGCGACATTGGTCAGTGTCAAGGGTCGATGGACTTTGACCTTTGACATGCAACAAGTGTGATTTTGCACAAGTATATGTATATATATGTACACATGTAAGCATGTATGTATGTATGTTCATATATAGGTATATATAAGTATGTAAGTATATATGTAAGTACATGCTTCTGTCTCTGTCTTTATGCGTGATGTCCTTCACTGGCTCCCTGTTTCTCAGCACATATATATCCTATCGGGTTGCTGCACTTGTTTGGCGGTGCCTTCTAGGCTGTACTCCATCCTACCTGTCTTATCTTTGTCGGCCTGTCTCTGAACTTTCAGCTCGTCGAACTCTCCACTCTTCGGCAAGGGGGAGCTTTTTGGTCCCCCGCGCTCGCACTGCTATTAGACAGCGTCAGGCCTTTTCGGTTGTGGGGCCCTCCGTCTGGAATGGCCTACCTTTAAACCTGCGCTTGCTGCCACTGTTAAACTCGCCTGCTTTTGTAAGTCCCTTAAATCTCATTTCTTTAGCTGTGGCTGAGCTGGGAGCGCCTCTGAGTAGGTATCTTGAAGAGGCGCTAAATCAAATCCTCAGAATGAATGAATTAATATATGTATGTATATATGTAAGTATATATATGTATGTATATATGTAAGTATATATATATGTATATATATTATATGTATGTATATAGATACTATATATAGCACCTTTTAGCTACCTCACAAAAGTGCTGCCTGTGCTAGTCAAAGTTGCGCTAAAGTTCACTAAGAACAAGAAATTAACATGTCAGCAAATAAGACTGGAAAAAAATCCCCGCTGGTTGGCTCTCGCGCACACGTATCCTTTCCACCGTGGCACGGCAAAGACACGAAGAGACTTGACAAAGTTTCTGAGCTTCATACCTGGACAACTCCCCGGAATTTTCCATCTGTGCTGGAGTGCTCCATATCCAAAGGAAATCCCTGAATCGTGTAATTCATTGAGCTCTTCGTGAAAAAGAACTGTGCCCTTGTGATCGACGGCTTTGCATATGAGAAACAATTTATGACAAAGTTCCTCTGTCCATCACGAGCGTACACTGTGTCGTTACACTCGATTTGCGGAGGACCTAAAACAAAACAAAATGTAAAAATTGAGGCAACTTTGTCCAAATAGAAAAATAGTAAAGATGTAAAAAGATAAAAATATTCTGAACATTTAAATAGTACCGTAAAAATATTTTTATAATATAAAATGTAACAATTTATAATTTCTAGTTTGTTAAATGGTTCACTTTCCAGGCATGCTTTATAATTTACAATTTAAAATTTTGTAGTTTAATGCTTATAATTTACACACTTTCTGTTTATATATACAATAAACAGAAAGTGTTTATCTTATGTTGTACTTGTTTAGGGCAGTCAGACTCCATGCAAGCAGTGCCTTGGGGGGGGAGTGACGTTGGCAGGTATTACATAGCCATTTTGTTACATTACAATGGGTCCATGTGTAACTGTAATGTCATCATCAACCAGCCAGTAGGCTATTTGGATTCTCAAGAGGCGTGTAGCTTTAAGGATGTCGACATGGCACGAATGGCAGATTGCGTAGCAGGGCGGTGCAAATGCACTTGCCTTCCACCTCAACATTAACTTACCCTACTCAAACCTACCCTACCATATCTTACCTTACCCAAGGCACACTTGCATACTAGCATCCATGTCAGGTTCTTATTTATGTACATACTAGCTGGTTTACCCGGCGTTGCCGGGGTTATAAGTTTCACACCACCACCACTACCACCTCCACCACCACCACCAGTTAATGTGAAGTGAAATCCCTACTGGGATTGGCGAATCTTTAGAAATGCGTGCCGTTGACAGAGAATAATCTTCTCGGGCGGCTCCATCTGGCGAATGAAAATAGGTCGACTCGAATTTGTAAAAAGAGAGTTTTTTGCCCGGGAGACCATGGTAGCGGTGAAAACGGGGACGCGAAGCCTCACACTGGGTGTGTAATGCCCACCCCGAGACAGTAGTGCAGGTTTGGAGTGAAAAGCTCGAAAGGTGTAGAAATGCATTCCGGTCAAAGATCGCGTGCTACAGACAGAGGGACAGAGGGACAGATTCTTTGCTTTATTTATATAGATATGTATATGTGTAAGTATGTTACTTGGCATTTTGCAATTATAATTACGACATCATTAGTAGCAAGCTACTTCTATGGGGCTTAACAAATGCCATCAGTGCAAATGCTCCGAATTACGTAGTAAGCGCATTTCAAAACTGCTTCTCGCTAGCATTATGCCATACCGTCGGCAACAACAGGAATGAAAGACGTCATGATCCCCAGAGCATCTTTGTTCACTTTTGCCAAACAGACGACAGGCTTTCCATACGCCTCCATTTCGAACACCCAGTTGTTCACCAGGGCGGTCGTGTTGCGGTAGACTGGCACCACGAAATCGTACGTTGGGTCTCTCTCGTCGAACTGGTAGGTGGCGTTGCTGACATTGACGCTAGTCAAATGCACCTGCTTCCCATTGCCTGTGGTAATCGTTATATTGGCGCCCGGATTGCTCCGAGTTGTCTCACAGCGCAGTTTTCGTGCCTGGAGAAACTTAAGAGGCACCGAGTTGGAACCATTATAGACCTCAATGTCGTCCAGGTAGAGTTTAATTGTATCGGGTTCATCTGTTGCAATGAAAACACAATAAAAGAATTAAACAATAACCTAGTGTAGTCACGTGTCCGTACAGTTGGTTATAGTTTATGGTGCAGCAGCGCGTTGGTAGATAGCATTAAGCAGGCCTGTTTCAAGCATTGAGAGTGCAAGTACAACCACCTGAGTAGTTAGTACAAGCATTTGAGTAGCAAGTACAAGTATTTAAATAGCCGGTACAAGTACTTGAGTAGCAAGTACAAGTACTTGAGTAGCAAATGCATGTACTGTACTTTTGTGCCAATGACAGGTAGAGTCAGTATCTCAACTTTTTCTCACAGGAAGTTGCAATATAAGCAAATTATTATTCAAGTACAAGTAACTGGGGGCGTGGTGGCTCAGTGGTAAGTTCGGCGCCTTGTGACCGGAGGGTTGCAGGTTCGAATCCCACAGTAGCCGCTGCGTACGGACCTTGGGCAAGTCCTTCACTCGCAATTGCTCGTGGCGCTTCGGCGTGAAAATTCCGGCACAGTATCAAATGCTGTAGTCGGGAGCGCCTCTGAGTAGTAGTTGACTTCGAGAGGCGCTATAGAAATATCCGGAATAAATAAATAAAACTGAAAATGGTACTCGAGTACAAGTACCAGATACTACTTCCCTAGTTCTAGACAACTTTGCGCAACATGTTTGCTCAAGGCTCATGCAGAAAGGCGATAGATGCACATCTAGCCAGAATGGAATGCTTTACGATCGGGTAAATAAGTAAGTACTTTGTTCAATATTGCATGACAAACGCAACAAGTTGAAATTGCATCCAGAAGCAAATGCGCAGTTCGTACCTTCAACAGAAATTTCCAGATATACATAATACGCTGTTCGGTTCTTATCGATGTCGCGCAAGAAGCACGAATAGTTCCCGGAATCTCCACGACCAGCATCTGAAAAAAAAAAACAAATGAAATGACAGTTCTTGTCTGAATTGTCTTTTTA